>LOEQ01004612.1:34151-44683 GCA_001685075.1 Bramus lutescens
CTTTCTTTCTTTCTTTCTTTCTTTCTTTCTTTCTTTCTTTCTTTCTTGTTTTCATTGAATTGTGGTCAAATACAATAAATTGTTTTATTCTTTTTGAGTTTGCAAAGACTCTTTTGCCTTCCAGGGTGTGGTCTATTTTAGAAATGTATCCTTGTGCTGCTGAGTAGAATGTGTATTCTTTGGTGTTTGTGTAGAGTATTCTGTAGATAGTTGTAAAATCCATTTAAAATATGATGTCAACTAATTCTGTAGATTCTGTTTCATTTTGTCCAAATGACTTGTTTATAGGAAAAAGTAGATAATTGAAATCACCTATTATTGATAGATTGATGTCCATCTGTAATGTACGAAACCAGTATTACATTTTTCTTTTAATTCAATTGGATACACCAGAGTTTGATGCACTTATGCTTAAGATAGTAATGCCCTATCAGCTGTTACTTTGGTAAGGATGAAGTGTCTGTTTTTATCTCCTCCAATTAGTTTTAATTTGAAGTCTATTTTGTCAGATATTAGGATAGTAATACATGCTTGCTTCCTGTCCCAGTTGATTGCAATACTTTGGTCCTTGTTTTTACTCTACAGTGATGTATATCTTTAAAGGTAAGATGTGTTTTTTTGTAGTGTAGAAATAGATTTTTTTGTTTCTTTATCCATTCAGCCAACCTGTATTTTTTTGATTGAAGAATTGAGGTAATTGATGTTTGAAGTTATTACTGAAATGTATGTATTAGTTATGATATGGCATTCTTGAGTTTCAGTGCTGCTGTTTTCCTCTTGGTGGTACTTTGTGTTTTAGTAATTGTGTTTTCATATTTCTTTCTGCAGTATTCTGCTATGCTCATTTATCCCTTCAGCCTGAAATATGGCTTCCTGTATGCTTTAAGTTTTAGCTTGTTGGCTATAAATTTTTAAGGTTGTTTATATAGAGGAAAGTTTTTCTTTCTCCTTTAATTCTGCAGATAATTTTGTTGGCCATATTAGTGTAGGATAACCATTATAATCTTGTAGGACTTGGAATGTGTTGCCCAGGGCTCTTCTGGCTTTCAAAGTTTCCATTGAGAAATCGGCTATTATTCTGGTATGTTTTCCATTGTATGTGACTTCAAGTTTTTCTCTTGCAGTTTTTAATGCATTTTATTTGTTACATAGACTTAATGTTTTATCTATATGCTATGGGGATTTTCTCTTCTTGGCATGTCTATTGGCTGTTCTGTGTGCTTCTTGTATCTAGTGTGCATATGTCTCTTTAGTTTTGGGGGAATTTCTTCTATAATCCTGTTGAAAATCTAGTCTACTCCATCAAACTGGGATTCTGCTCCCTTATCTATTCCTGTAATTTGAAGGTTTAGATTTTCCATTATGTCCTGCATTTCATGTGTGTTGTTTTTCCTTTGCTTAATTATGTGTTCATATTCCTTGATTACTTGCTTTAAGTCCTCTGCTTTATATTTGAATCCTGATATTCTTTCTCCTGCTTAATCTATTTCATTTGCAACAGCTTTCCTTTGTGCTTTATATTTGAATTATTTGGTTTTTTAATTCCAACTGCATGTCATTTTCTGAGTCCTCTACAGTGTTTCTATCTCCTTCTTGAATTCCGTTCTCAGGCCTTGGGTTGTCTCTCTCATTTCCATTAATCAGGTGTTTATTCTCCGTAGCTCTTTATACTTGAGTTCATTGAGCTGTTTCTTTGTGTCTTCTTTAAACTCTTTAAATTCTCTGATTAATTTTATGATTGTTCTTTTGGATGCTGTTGCTGCTGGTTCATCTAGGTAATTCATGTTGAACATTTTTACAGGACTGGTAAGCTTTGCAGAGAGTATACTCGCTTGATATTTCCCATTGTTTATATTATGAGCCTAGGCCTGTAGGCTTCTCTTATTCTTTTTCTAAGTTTCGTATGGACGGAGCAAGTTCAGGATGAACAGACTATGTGCAGGCATGGTGGGTGAACTTGGAAATGGCTTGGACGGGTGAAGTCAGGTGGACAGAGAGGGCTGGGCTAGTGTAAATAGTGCACCTCCTGGTCTCAGCATGGATTATGAGGATAAATTTGTCTTAGTGGAAAGGCTGGATTTGGATTTGGTCTGACAGAAACCTTAAAATTGCTTGTAGTGCATAGTGGGTTTGCTAGAGGAGGGCAGGGCACTAGATGTGGTAGGCAAATTAAATTTGGCCTGTTGGGAATGGTATAGTTATAGAAAGGGTCACTGGGACTCACAGGGTTGGACCCTGGAGCATTTGGCAGGTGGAGAGGTGGATGCCTAAAATCTCTTTCTTTGCTAGATAATTAAGAAAGCCAAGCCCATGTCCAGGGCTGGAGAAATGCTCAGAGGTAGTTCAAGAGTACATTAAACTTTTAAGTCTGTCTTTTAGATGCCACACCAGAAAGAAGTTAAGACTGAACTACAAGTAGACTAGTCAGAGGCCTGAATTACAGGTAGACTAGCTAAGGGTCAGAGCCCCCACACTGACAATCTACAAAGACTAGAAATGTCAATTTTTTTGTATTTTCTTCCTAGAGGAGAATGGGACCTCTGATGTTTCAAGAATTTCCACCAATAAACTAGAAGCATTAATGAATATGGTGGACTTGACAGAAATGTTAAAGAAATACAAGTAACAAACAAAAACCTATAGTTAGCAGCAATGTTGAAGTGCAAGACTCTCATTCTTAATATTGCTATATTACAGTACTCAAAATACCAAGGTTCAGCAAAGGAATTATAAGGTGATCAAAGAAAAACTTATTGCCCATTTTCCTCTTAAGGATAAGACTTGCCAAAAATTCTCTCCAAAGAACACGAGAATTAATTTAATAAATGAGAGCTTTGTTTCATTTTTGTTCTGCTGGAGATAGAAGTCAAAACCTTAGCACCTAAGTTCAAGTTTCAACTACTGAAATCCCCACTAAAGAGATGAGGCTTCTTAATCAACTGTCTCCACAACACCAAAATGTATAGAAAGCTAGGAACAAATCACTTAAAATAAATAAGTGGATTATATTCTCGGAAAACGAAGAATATCAATAAAATGACAGGCTTCACTAAAAAAATCAAAATGAAATTCTGGAATTAAAATAATCTAAATGGCTAAAACAACAACAACAACACACTTGATTAGGCAGAAGAAAGGCCAACTTAGTTGAACCAATCTGAAAGATACAGAGAGAAAAAGACCTAAAAAGAACAATTACTAAATAAAACTTGTGGAGAACAATCAAATAATTCATACACACATAATGATTTCTTAGAGATGGAGAAAGAGAAGGAAAGAGTAGTTGAATATGGGTGTGCTCATTCCACAGTGTAGAAGTCAGGGGACAGCTTTGAGGAGTTGGTTTCCTTTCCCACCTTAGATTCAGGTCATCAGGTCTTTGAAGGCTGATGCTTTTGTTACTGCTTTTACCCACTGAGCCATCTCAACATCTCCAAATTTTCTATTTTTGATAAAATACATTATCGTGCATATCTAAGAGGCTCAGTGAACTACTCCCAACAGGAAAGATAGAATAAAAAGAAGAAAATAAATTGGACAGGGAGGAATGAAGGAGGGAAAGAAGGAAGACCAGCTCAAACGGTGATGATTGTGTCTTATAATTTTGCTGCATCAAGCCAAGAGGAATCTTTAAAAGTTGAGAGAAATGGCTCATCATACTTAGAATACCATAGGTCAATTTCCAAGCTAAATAGGGCAGGGGGAATTTTTTATTTAACATAATTTCCTTATTTGTTATTTGGGAATTTCACATCATGTACCCTAATTCTGCTCACATCCAAGCCCTCTCATATCTTTCCCTCACTCCTGCAGTGTCCCCCCAAGAGAAAAACTTTAAAAATTCAAAACAAACTAAGTAAGCAAGTAGACAAACAAAAATTCTCTTTGCTCCTCTAGCTTTCCTGTCTCTCCAATAACACTTTGTTTGTTTGGGAGTGGCATATCACACAGTATACCTTTCTGTAAAATCAGCTTTAATTGTAAATATTCATTGAGATGAATCATTGTTCTCGTTCAAGGTCTCTGGTTTCTGGTACCATCATCACTGGATCTTCATTGATACTCCCCTTGGACATTTCCTGAGTCACGGGGATTCTGTAGGTATCATTCCACAGGACCAGCCCTTTCAAGCATTCCAGCAAGACAGATTGGTTAGATGTTAGGGTGGGCCAACCCAACCTGGCTATGGCCTGGTAGCTGAGCTGGTTAGTCTGGGACACTGGGGCCATCCCCCTCAAGTGAGGGGCAGAACCAGCTCCATTATGCCCATGCCTTCAGGGTCAGTTCTCCCTCACCCATAGTGAGGGGTGAGCTACTCTCTGGGAGTGACAAGTGAGGTGGGGAACCCATCTCTCCCTTGTGGGTAGGGTTCAGCTCTCTTGCTTTAATGTTCAATGAAGGGTGTTGCCAACTTTCCCAGGGCCAGGAAAGGGTGGATCCAGCTCAGCAATATAGTGGCATTTCAATGTATTTTGATAAATAAAGCTTGCTTGGGATAGGGAAAGTAAAACAGCCACACTGGTAAGTCTTACAGACCAGGCAGTGGTAACACACACCTTTAATCCCAGTAGTCACACTAGTTCGCCATAGAAACTGGATGGTACATACCTTTAATCCCAGTGGTACACACCTATAGTCCTAGATAGGATATAAAATGGGAGGAGACAGCTCTAAGGTACAGTCTCATTCTGAGATTCCTAGAGGTATAATTGCCATTTTGGACTGAGGACAAGGTAAGAGCCAGTGACTGGCTGCTTTGCTTTTTGGATCCTCATGTGAACCCCAATCTCTCTCTCCTTCTCCCTGAGGTTTTTATTAATCATGCTTCACAGCAAGGCCCTCTAATTTCATCACTCATGGTTCATATGACCCCCAAGGTGACACAGGTCATAGATATCAACACTGGCCCCAGCTGTAGCAGGACACTGAACCCATACATGGCCCTCAGGAGCAGTTTGTACCTGGATGACATCTTGACTCTTGGTGGAAGCTCAACTCACACTAATCAAGATGGCTCTGGTGGTGGTATGGCAGCCCTTGGACTCCAACAAGGCCACAGATTGTAGCCCTGACCCTGGGGTTCAATGTGACCTTTGGTGGCAACATGAGTCTTAGACTTCAACACAGACCCCTGCTGTAGTAGGACCATGGACCCATGCATGATCCTTGGCAGCAGCCGGATCTGATATCACTATGGCCCCAGGTGGTAGCACAGATCAAATTGTCATGGTCCCAGTAGCAGCCAGGTACCAAAATGGTCAAAGGTAGCAGCCCAGACATTGGCCATTCTTGTGGCCTTTGGTAGCAACATGAGCCGTAGATGGCCATACAGATACTCACTGTGGTAGGATCAAAGACCCAGACATAACCCTTGGCAGCAGCCTGGGCCTGGATGTTGCCATGGCCCCAGATGGCAAGCAACTCCCTACATCAGTCTACTGCTCACCACCTTAACTTCTTCAGTTCTGCCTCTTTCCGGAGCACATAACCATCCCACTTCTCTTTCTTTCCATTTTCTCCATCACATATTTGCTCATCATAATGTGCCAGGTAGGCCCATGGAGTAGTTATCTCCTGGGGGTCCCAGGCTAGCCTTTGAATGTCTAGTACCTACTGGAATGGAATTGCATCAGACAGGCTGTAAATGTATTCCCACCAGCCATGGGGAATTTTTAATATGCTGAAAAACAAACTATGTACTTTTATACTAGGTTTAGCTATCTTTGAAGGCGAAGTTAAAACATTACATATAAAGAAATATTGAGGCCATTGTCAGGAGTGGACCTGTATTTACCAGAAGTGCCAAAGGTACTTATTCAGGCTTGAAAGCTAATACTATTTACACTGATTTTTAAGTAAAAAATAGACAGGCTAAATTAAATTAAATATTACAATATTTTAATTGTGGAATAATCTAAGTTTGCTTATATGGCTAAAAATTAAATTAGTTCCCCACTCACAGACCCCACATCAAAGTTTGCAACAGCCATTGTGTGGTCCAGCTCCTCCAGCAAGACCTGGGGGAACAGATTCAGATGATCCTTGGGCCCATAATTTCAGGAAAAATCACTGAACTGTTTATGAAACTTTGGCCCTTTCAAATCGTCCAGAACAAGTATGCCAAGAATGTTATGCTATAACAGCAGCTTCTCCACACATGACCATAACACCATGGATGCACAGCCAGTCCGTTTGCTCTGGGATGTCATGGATGTGGGTGTCATTGGCATTGATGAAGGGACGTTTTCTCCTGACTTGGAGTTCTGCAAAGTTACGGTCAGTGTAGGCAAGACAGCGATTGTGGCAGCACTAGACAGAACCTTGCAGAGGAAGGCTTTTGCGAGCATTTAGAATCTGGTAGCCCTGACCAAGAGTATGGTGAAGCTGACTTCTCTGTCTATGGAGTGCTTCTGAGAAGCCACCTTCAAACAGGAAGCTAGGCCTGGAGAAAGAGGTAGAGGTAGGTGTCATGTGGAGCAGACACCTACCGCTCCATGTGCTGCCTATGCTACTTTAAGCAGTCCAAGGTCCAACCTGATGGGCCAGACAGCAAAGAGAACTGTGCATTGCTAGGACAGCTTGAAGGGGCCTCAGCTGTCAGGAAGATCTTTGCCCCTCCCCAAGGCCTATAGTACAATTCTATCATTTGTGAGGACCTGGGTCCTGCCAGCTCCTACCCCAGTTAGACTCTCAGAGAGTAAGGGGCAGGCTGGGACTGCTGTTTCTAATGGGTGCTGTGCCCTGGACAGGCTCAATTCCTTATCACAGCCTTTTGAGACATTGGTGGTGCTGGCTTCTCCTTCTTGGTGACTTTCACTGCTGGGTTCAGTCTCGCAGAGCCCCAGCCCTCACAAAGCCCTTTTACAGGTCTCCTCTCATGCTGAAGCCTGACCTATGCTTCCACAATGGCCTCCAGAACCAGTCTTTCCATGGGTGGCTCTGTTCTCTGTCTGCTCAGAGCCCCAGGTCCTTGACTCAGCTCTTAGTGAGAGCCTCTGCTTCTCGTGCTATATTGTGTAAAATGAACAATTAATATTAAAGTTTGCTACTTGATGAGAAAAAATAAAGGTACAAAACAACAGTAGTAAATTGATTCTGATGGGCAATAAAGTTGTAAAAATCAAAAATAATTTACATTTGACTCAATTAACATTGATTCAAAGTTTGTTGTTATATGTTACAATGTCAGTTATGATCTCTGGGGTAACCACTGGAAACAAATGCTAAACTGTGAAGAAAAAAAGAAATAGGAAAAGAATTAAAATGTTACATACAAAAAGTAAATTACACACATTAAGGTCAAGTGGGAGAAACTGAGGAACATTGACATGTACACAAAAAAGAAAACAGGAAGCAAAATGGGTGAAGTAAGGCATCCTTTATCAAAAAGTATTTAAATTTAAAATGTAAATGAATTAAAGTGTCCAACTAAATGGCAGTGGTCAGCAAATTGGACATAATTACCAAAGAAAGAAGAGGAACACAATCAGAAGAGGTTTTCTTCAAAAGAAATTCAGTGTTGTCTAAAATCACAAGTAAGTAATGTTAGATGATGGGAATTCACTCTCTGGTAACAATACAAGTATTAGATAAACAGAGTTTAGGAAAAATAAGGATATCATATATTGTTTGAAAAGACACATTATCAAATGTCTTAAATATTAGATTTAATATGTAAATATTATTCATTGTATACAAGCTACACATGTAATGACAGAGCCTATAAATATAGAAATGGGCCATTGGTGTTTTTACAGGATGCATAGATAGAGCTATAGTAATAACTGGAAGGGTTAATTCCTCATTTCAAAGACTGGGTGGAACAAATGGGCATATCAGTAAGGAAGAGAAGGCCTGACTTCTGTGACGCAGCAACTAGATGGAATAGGCACATTCTCTAACTCGTTCCAAAAACAGCACAAATATTTATTCTAAATTCACTTGAAACTTCAACCAGGTAGGACTGAATGTTGGATTAATAGTCAAACCCACCAATGAATACATCTACAAAATGTTGCCACACCTAACTCTTAAGGGGAAGAGAAGGAGGGAAGATTGACAGGGCCAGAATCAGGGAATTTATTGTGCATTAGGTCACCTAGCAAAGACAGAGGCTATACCCAAAAATCTCCCGAGACAAATGTCCAAATGTGAACAAAACAAGGGTGACAACAATGAACATACCAAAGTGAACACTGGAAAGACCATGAGGCCTCAATACTACAAAAAGAACAACAGACAATTAAGGAATTTTGAGAGCAGGAGAAATTATCTTTCCAAAGGAAGTGCACATCAATTGATGGTCTTATACCAAATTGTCAGCCCTGAAAACATATATACAAGTAACATTATAATAGTCACATGAATTTTTTAGATAAGTTTAAAATCATGCAAAATACCTTCTCTGTGTAAAGAGGGATGGAATTCGAAGACAGTAACACAAAGAAAAGAGGGAAATTCACAAATATATAGAAATTAAGTTAAACATTCTTAAAAAGCTATGATTTACAAAGGAAACTAGAAATACTCTCAGACAAATGAAAATAAAAGAATTTCATAAATCAAAGGATTAAATGGAAGAAGAGCTCAGTAGGATACTTGATCATTATAGGCACTTACATGGAGGAAGAAAAAAGATCCAAAGTCTACAACACATCTTAATGGCTCAAACAAGTAACAGAAAGAATGTTACATGCAAACATTAGGAAAAAGGGAAGAAAATAATTGAATTGGCACCAAATAAAATCAAGAACAGAGAAGCAATAAGAAAAATAATCAAGGAAATAAGTATTTGATTATAGAAAAGAAAATATGAACAGACTCAAAAAAAAACAAATTATGAAATAATAGTATCTGTGTAGAAACCTTACACTTTTACAAATCAAAACACATCACAGAATAGCAGACACTAAAACCTCTAGAAAAAATAAAGGAAAAAGTCTACATAACCTCAGTATTTCTGTGGGGATGTTTATTAAATATGTTCCATACAATATGTTTTGATTACGCTTTTGTTTTTACCCTGCTTTCCCCAGATCTTTCCCATTAACCTTTCCACCCAGCCACATGCATCAGTCTCAAAAAACCCAAATTACAACCCCCCAAACAATAAATAATCCCCCACAGAAATATAGAAATGAAAATTAAAATAAATAAAACAGGCAAAAGACCAGCAAGATAAAGCAAAACAAAACTAATTTTTCACAAAATAGCCCTGAATTTATTTTGTCTTTGCTAAATCTCCTGAGGTTGGGTCTGTCCTGAAATTGGATTGATGCCTTTGGAAAAAAACAAAAAACAAAAAAACAACAAACAAACAGAAAACCTTTCTGTTTGCTAGTGGATAGTAATTGTTACGACACAAAAGTAAAATTAATAAAAGAAAATGTTAGTTAGACCTCATTAAAAGGACCAACTTTTAGTATAAGTCAATGATTGTTAATGTATTTAACTAGAAGGCAAAACACTGGTAGAAAGTTGTTTCAGTATAAATATCTTAAAAAAATCTTGCAACAAAAATCCATACTACAAATGTAAGATATTATTTTAATTTTTTATATTTTAATATTTTAGTTATATAAGTTTATAGAGTAACATTATACACACACACATACACACATCTATAAGGTATGGACAAACTGAGGGCAAGTGGGAAGGGGAAGAGGGGATCAGGTGTAGGGGAAGATGGAGTAGAGGGAGAGAGTGTTTTGAGAGATGCCTGGAATTGGGGGGCACTTTTGGGGTGGGGATAGAAACCTAGAGCAATGTATACTTTCTGGAATGCATGAATGTGATCCTAATGAGGACTCCTAGTGATGAGGAATATGGAGTTCCAGCTGGCCATCTCTTGTGGACAGGTGAGTTTTTCATTGGTGGGACGAGGTCACATTTAATTAAGTTGTTGGCCAAGGGGGTCCCTTGGAAATCCCCAAACAATCCAGCTTAGGAAAAAGGCTGCCCTCAGCAAACTGACAGTGTGCGTCGGTTGCTAAAGACAACACCCGCACTGACTGAAAATGGAGAAATAGAGCTGGTGCCTAAAGTCTTCACCCCGATGTTCTGGTCTTTTTGGTGTGGAAAGCTACTATACTCTGCACTCTACCAAAAGAGAAATGTAGATACCAACCTAGCCATAAAACCTTTCACCTACAATCCATCCTGCCTGCAAAATATGCTACAGGGCTGGTGATGAGACTGGGGGACTGGTTTGGGATGAGAGGTGGGAGCAGGGAAGATATTTGCAGTTACTCTAACTGCTTCCCTGCAGTAACACCACTCTTTAGGACATGTTCTTGCAGACTTTGTTTTTTTGTTTTGCACACTGTTTATATAAGCAGAGCTCTCTCTCTGTCTCTGTCTCTGTCTCTCTGTCTCTGTCTTTCGCTCTCTCTCTGTCTCTGTCTCTCTGTCTCTGTCTTTCTCTCTCTCTCTGTCTCTGTCTCTCTGTCTCTGTCTTTCTTTCTCTCTGTCTCTGTCTTTCTCTCTCTGTCTCTGTCTTTCTCTCTCTCTGTCTCTGTCTCTCTGTCTCTGTC
>LOEQ01004612.1:50415-60865 GCA_001685075.1 Bramus lutescens
GCCAGGGCTTCCTTAGGTGGTTGTTGGGCCTCATGGTCCAATCTTGTCCATGATGAGATGCTGATAGGCTTGGTCTTAAGGTTTTCTGCTGTTTTAAGTTTGTGAGTAGAATGGTCACTTCATGTCTTTAAGACTAAACATTTATTTACAAAATAATATCTGATGTTGTTTCATATTTCCTTCAAGCTTGCTTTCTAATTTTTATAGAAGTATATAGTTCTCATTTTATATGATCTTATTTTTTCAATTACTTTTAAACATACATTTTCTTATTTAAAATGCCTATTATTTTTAATTATTTTATAATATGCATTTTCTTATTTTAAAAATGCCAATTTGAATTTTTAGAAAATAAATATTATTTCTTGAACAATTATTATATATAGAATAAGTATTATATAGAGAGATGGCATAATTTACTCAGTTTTTAAAAAACTTTGTTCACAACATATCTTTTTAATAAAAGTGTTTCTTGGGGAAAGGATTTTTTTTAGATTTTTGCCTGTTTGTTTTTCATGTAAATTTCAAGTATACACACAGAGATGTGGCCGTGTGAAGGGCAGAAAATGAGAAACAGGAGTAGGAGCTAGAGGCAATGTTTTTCACAAATGAAACTTCAGTTCTTGTTAGTTAAAATGTAGATTCTCATTCAGTGGCTCCCGGGTGCTGCTTGAGACTTTGCATTTCTAACAGTTTCCAAATGCTGCTGCTGCTGCTGCTGTTATCATCACAGCTGCTGATGGACCGCTACCAGGTCCTAGACATCCAGGCTGCAGAAACCACGATGCCTGGACAAATGTGAGCGTGATTCACCTACTATGATCATTTCTGGCACTATGTGACAAACAAAAGTCATATGCTGTCCAAGAAACATATACCCGTTTGACCTTCCTTCGTTTCTTGGCTAATGTGAACTAAGCCATGAACATTAATGTTTCCTCTGAATAAGGATAACTATTGATATGTCTCTCTGCTTATTCTGTTGCTCGGTCCCTCTTTTCCAGATAGTTCACAACAGCAAAGCCCCCAACACTGTATCTTTCTACTTTTACAAAAGTGTCTCAGTCACAGAAATGGCAACATTACCAAGAGATCCCTACAGTCCTCACTGCTAGGAGTCAGATATTTAATTCTCCTTCAGACCAACCATTAACAGGAGGAGTTAGGAGACATTGGTGGCAATAAAAGCAGTACTTGTTTTCAAGAAAACTGACATTCTTTTCAGAGCTGGGCAGGATAGAGCTCATTTGGAATGGAGGAATCATCCTTAAGCAAGAACGAGTCAATCACAGGAAGATGGCAGGCAAACCTTGTGTTTTCTCAGGAAGGGATGCTTTCAGCAACATGCTTCCACGAGTCCCATGAAAATATTCTCCCCCAAACAATCAAGCATGTTAGGGTTACATTTCTGCATCTGTCATTCAATCAGCAGTTGCAATGTGACATATGATCTTAGAGTTGTAGTTTCTATCCAGACAGATCCAGCTAGCCTTGCCTGCCGGAAGGAATCCACAGTCATTTCATTTCTGTAACTGACTTGAATTCAAACATATAAAGTGTATCCCATTATTACACAGCCTTTGTCAGCCCTGATAAATGAGGATATATGGATAAATGGATGAATGAATGCATTAAAAAGCGAACAAACAAGTGAATTAATGAAGTGTGAATGAACAATGATTTAGTAAGCTCTGCTCCTTGAGAGTCTATGAATTAATATGCCAGAAACATCATCAAATCTGCCCCCTAACTAGTATGTGAAGATTGCAGTACCTAAAGGAAAGCATGCTGATCAAATTTACCTTCACATAAATTCAATTTTGAAATAGAGAAAATGAAGAAAAATGCTAAATGACTACCTAGCGACCCTACTGGAGCCCCGTCTATCACGTATATTACTAGGTATCTAGCAGCTAGCATGGTTTTTCCACGCAATAGAGGCACAATAAACATGATTGGAAGAATGAACATGCAGATTCTTATAACAGCTCTACTAACAGTGCAAAATGTTTGAGAAGCGTGGATGGGTATATACCAAAACTCAATATCTAAAATACCTGACTCAATCTAATATCAACTTCTGGTTTGGATATAGGTGGGACTTACTGACAAGGAGTTTATATCAAGGTAGTCCCTAAAGAGGATACCTTTTAAAACATCCCAGTATGGTCAAAAACTCAACACTGGAACCAGATCTTTGCTTCTGAGTTCAGGACCTTGCCTCTGGAATGAGGAACTATGCAGCTGTTGTGTCTGTCAGTTGATAATTCCGTTATAAGTCACAGTGCAAAACTACATTAGGTTTCCATGGATTGTTTTTTTTGTTCCACCCCTTTCTGAAATATCGGTTAGAATGCTTGTCCTCAACTCTCGTTCAACATTGATTTACAGGCTGAAAAAGAGTAACCCTGAGGCACATGGTAAGTAAGCCACATACATCATGAATCTGGAGCTAGGATTGAGCCATCAATGTGTAGAGCAGCTGTCCTTAATGTGTCCAGCTGAAGGGCCTGCCTCCTTCTACACCTGCACTGTTGGTAAGTTCCACACACACGTACGTCTCTCTCCGCTACTTTCCAACCATTGGCTGGTTTATTTCCAAAAATCTGCTGGACTCCAAACAGATTGATCCCATGAATTCTAGTGAAAAACGAGGAGAGCATTCTCCATGCACTAAAATGAACCAGTGCAGAAATAAACTGGGGAAGAATCCACATTTGAAAGCATTGCTTTATGTCATCTGTTGTTATTTAATACTTTAGTTGGACAAGGTTTGCAGGGCAGGGGGATGTTCTATTGTCATGCAGCATGGATTGAGGAGGCGAGAGAAAAAGGCATGAAAATCTACTTTATTCCTCCCAAATCTCTAACCCTTTTACTAATGGGATCTCTAAGGGGCTTGGTGCCTGGACTGTTTCAGATGAGAGAGGATGTTTTACAAATCGACAGCCTCCATTTATTAATTAATATGTGTGCATGCTTTATATATCTTCCACCTTTTTTCCAAACTACATTTAAGGAAATTTAAATGTAACCCAATATGTAAAAGAAACTTATATTGGAAGCAGATACGGACACAGATAAAGCAAAGGGGAAAGAAGGACACAATCAGAAAATGAAGCAAACTATGAGGCCATCCCCATCTGTTCGCCTCTCTATAGAACTCTCTGCAGATCTCAGAACCTCAGGAATCTGCCCTCCCTCGCCCTCGCCAAATCACCCTCTCTCATTTCCTTGTGATGCTGATTTCATCCTGATGACTGTGCCTGGCCCCTGTTACTGACACCAAGCCTCTCGTTCCCGCCTCATGTCTGCCCTGGCCCTGATTCTATCACAGCTTCCCCATTCACCGGAATCGCCAAGCAAACTGGTTGTCACACAGACTGATGGACGTTCCCAGCTGATCGGGACTGACCATATTTGGTATGAGCATGGTGGGAATGCTGCACTCTGCGGTCGAGTACTCTCAAGAGGCCATTTATTTTGTTGTTTTCTACTACAGCACACTCATTAGACAAAGTTTTCTGTGAACTAGAATTTTTGATGCTCATCCACAAACTCATCATATATAATCCATAACTGTGTTTACCATTTTATTTGTCCAGTTAACTTAACCAATATATAACTTCCACAGGATTGCTGTTAACTCAAATAATGGTTCTCGTTTATACTCTCACACTGCCACACCCTTTACTTTCATAACTTGCATCTTTATTGTAATTATAGAGAAGTGTGTCTGTGTGTGTGTGTCTCTCTCTCTCTCTCTCTCTCTCTCTCTCTCTCTATTCAGCACCATGAGGATAGGAACTATTTTGACTATCATATTTCACGTTGATTATGCTGTTCATATTGCTTGCAGCTAAAGGAAACTATTGCTCTTAATGAAATAAGGACAGATATATTTACAAAGGTAGGATCTCATATTAATGAAATCATAATTTTGAAAGGAGCGAGGAAAGAAGAAATAATAAGAAGGAATGTGTGAGAAAGGGTTAAAAAACGTGATGAAATTTAGTCTTTAGGTTAACCTCAAGTTGTAACAAAATGAATTGTTCAGATTTGGATTTTAAGACAAAGTCTCACATGTATCCTTACACTGACCGTAAATTTGTGATCTCCTTGCCTCATCTACTAAATGCTAAGATTATAAGAATACTCAATGATGTCTGGAGCCAATTGGCCAAGGGTTTTACAGCTTTCTCTGATTCTTGATTTGGGGTTAAAGTTGCATGTGACTAAACCACACTGATCAGGGACATTTCACAAAACAAACATCAATGTCACTTCAACTGGAAACCTGGAAAGCAGAATTCAGGATTATACTCCATTCCCATCATAGGTTGGGAGAAGAGCTTAAGTAGAGAGTTTGAGGGTGAGGATTGGAGAACAGAATGCATTCATTGGTCTACAGGTACAAAGCTGATGGCTCGAGACCTGGTTTAATCCAGTGTTGATGTAGAGTTCTCATGGAAATAGATGGGCAGTACTCCAGGACACATTCCAAGGATATTGCCTCTCTTTGCTAAACTTTTAGGAGATACTTGATATTAACAGTGGATTTAAACTTTTTCTTTTGGCAAGGGACATAGTGCAATTCTAGTGGGTTCCATTAAATAAAGAAATGATGTGCTTTATCAGCTAGTTTAGAGGGACAAACCAAACCTCAGTCAAGCTATCTGAGTTAGGAAGGTTTTTGTTTATGAACATTTTTATTTATTATTTTTACAATGGTTAATATTGTCAGCTTAGCAAAGTCTAGAACAACCTGGGTGACACTTCCAGCACAGCTATGGAGGGGGAGGTTATTTAACTTCCGGGCATGCCTCTGAGGATTTTCTTGACTGGGTTAATTGTGGTGGAAATACTCACCAGGAGTGACACCATTCACCAGTTTGGAACTTTGGACTAAATCAAGTGGAGAAAATGTGCGGAGGGCCAGTATTCATCATTCTCTGCATCTCAACTAGGAATATATTGTGACCAGCTAGCTCAAATTCTTGCCCTTGGACTTTCTGCCAGGATGCGCTCCACCCTAGCACTGTGAACCAAACTGCACCTTTTCTCCTTTAAGTTGCTTTGGTCAGCTTTCTCCACAGCTGTAGGAAAAATAATGAAGACATTATCATTTTGAGGACTGACCCAGGACTTTGAGTGCATTAGACCAGTGTTCTGGGGAGCTCTATCTCCAGCCCTATGATCATGTGCAACGCTCATATTCTGACTTACCTAATTTTCAGGCTCAGAGTCACTTCAGGAAACACAGGCAGGAAACTTCAATGGGGGGACAAAGACAAGAATAGTGGGAAAAGTATGCTAAATGTGAACCAGAGTAATTTGAAGCAAAATTCTGCTTCTGTATACCCTTGAGTTTAATATTTTTATTTTTTCTTATATTGTTACTATCTGTTGATACAGAATTGCCCATATTCCATTCTGCCCTGGACCGTGCTATGCAGCCAAGAATTACCTTGAACTTCTGCTCCCCCTGTATCCACCTGCTGACTGCCAGGAATACAGGTAAACTCTCCATGCCCCGCCCCGTGAGTATATTATATAACTGCTCTATCTTCACACCTGAGTAAATTATGTAAGCCGTTCAACCACCTATTTCATCAACAGAAGACGTGAAAGATGTCTTTTTTTCCTTCAAAAGTCCGAGACAAAAACGTCACTGCATGTAAAGTACCCAGGGTTCTCAAGTATAGTAAATATCATTGTGTGTGTGTGTGTGTGTGTGTGTGTGTGTGTGTGTGTGTCTTTCCTCACTAGTGGTTTTAATCAGATGTTATTTTAGGAAACCCAAACCTTGCCATAATAGCAAAAGTGATGTAACAGGAACTTTAATTTGTGAGGCAAAGCAGTTTTGAAGCCAAGCTAAGCCTGGCTGTTGGTCTTTGTTCTCGTTCCCCTGCATGCCTTGGGAAAGACCCAGTGGATGCTTTTTATGAGCAACTAAAATAGAAAAAAGTGATTCCCCAGGGTCTGGTGGATAGATGACAGGGTCTTACAGAATCAGGCAGCATACTGTTCTCAGTTGGGTGGTGGCAGGGCAGGCACCTGGGCCTGGCTTACAGGCTTTTGTTCAGAGTGGAGTCCTGCAGCTGAAGGTGTTCATGAACATTCTGTAATTCAGGTATTAACCCGGCTTGCTGAGCTGCCAGATTCTCTCCCCAGTGGTTTCTGCAGAGTTTGAAGTTTGTCAGCTCATTTTTCACTTCAGCATCTAACTCTAGATATGGCAAATGGTCTTGGGCTGGCCCCAACACTGATGAGCACACAGAGCATCTTTTAACAGAATCTTCTACTTTTAACATTGCTGGGCAAACCACAAGCAAAAAGCAGCTCCTGGCATCAGGAGATAGAATTGGATCTGACTCTGCCCCGAAAGAGTATTTGAGGAGAGGGGATGGTGCATTCCGAAACACAGAGGAAAGCAGGAAATGTGAAGACATTCAGTGTATCTGAGGCTTTGAAACACACAGCAGTATGGTATGGGGAAAGTCATGTGAGGGCGTTTGGAGGACACCAAAGAACCACAATTGCTCCAGGGCTCTTCTTCCTGTCATAAGATAAAAATTAACACAGGAGGCACTGGTATGATGGGATTATAATAACAAAATGTCATGCTCGTGCTGGGAGACTTTGTAAACAAGGAAGAGAAAAACAAACAAACAAAATAAACACTATTTAGGAATCAGTCAAGTCTACCTACGTTTAAAAATCTTTTTTTCACATATCTTTCCTTATGGGTACATCTTATTAGTTCCCCAACACGGATGTACATACTTCACCTGTCATGTACATGTGCATGTGTGCAAACACACTCATGTACTCCTACATACAGTTTATACAGAATAAGTTGAGTGATTATGGATAATAGGCATGCATTCTGTGGAAATGCATCCTGTGGGAAAAACATCAGATGACATGAGAAGAAAAAAGAACTCAGAGCACAGCGTACGGTCAGGTAAGTGAAGAATTTCTTGGGAATTGATCATGAAGGAAGCTTTGCCCAATGCTTTTTTTTCTCTAGGATTTTAGGGCATTCCATTTGAAAGGTTGGAATATTGATAGGCAACTCTCTCAGAGTAGAAGTGGAGTTTGACCATTTGTACAATTGGTAGATAAGAAGGTAGAGTCATGTTGTGGCCATGTTATAGCAATAAGTCCATTAAAGCAGCTTCAAATCACCAGGCAGAAGCTATATTTGGGGAGAAAAAGCTGATTTTCAGACCCAGTGTTAGTGCTTCAAGGCACCATGTATCTTAAATACAAAGGTGATAATGTCCTCCTGATTACATAATTCCATAGTCCGTGACTGGTAATTTTGGCCTGCTGCTGTTCTGGGGCTATTGAATGGAGGTTATTGGACACCATCTCACAAAACATAGAGATCTCTGATGCTGGCATGAACCCATGAGATTGTTCCAAGTCCTGATGCAGTCCACCTAGATTATGCAGACTTTGTGTTCTTAGACCTAAAAATTGTGAAAAATCTCTTCAGAACTCGGGATCAAATGAGAGAAAGTAGATTACATGGTAATTAACCACAGAGTTTGACATATCCTAGGGCTCAGTTACAATTCCCCCTCTTTTTTTTAACTTGAAGCATGCAATTCCCATAACATGAAAGGAGCAACTAATATTTTCAATTACTACAAACCTGGTGGCTCTGTTGTGAGCACGTATGCTTTATGTCTCCATGAGGTGCCATCTTCTTGTCTGTAAAATGGAGGTGGGAGTAACTCTGTACATAAGATGTGGTGTGTAGGTGATGATCCACTTCACTTGCCTTTGTCCACCTTGTGGTCACAGTAAGTAGTGGTGTCATCTATTAAATGTATTTCAACATGAATGGCTGTGAAAGATTTACTCAACAAAACGTTGAAAAAGAAGACCCTAAAGAGCCCATTTTTAGCTTAGCTGAACTAGGGAGGAAGATCCAAGATGGAATGGCAATCTAAGCCACAAAGAAAAGGGGGAGACTACAATGTTTTCTTTTTGTGTAATTATATGAATAATACATGTTATAGGAACTCAAATGATAGCAAATATGCTTCAGCATTGATTAACTACTTTGTTACATGCATAGCACTAGCTTTTAGAAAGAAGAGAACACATTTGTCACTCAAGCCTCTGTGGAATAAGAAGCTCATAGCCCAATAAGAATAGTAAAGGGATAATAGTAATTTCCTAGGTAACGTGTGGTTCACACTGAATGCTTGTCTTTCGTTGCTTTCTCCATGCAGCTAATACTTGCCTTAACAAGGAGTTAGCTCCTCAATTCAGAAATACTCAACAGGAGTTAATTTCTGAAATCAGAATGGACCCAATCTTTTTGCTTACTTAGCAAGAGAAGGAATAAATCATAGAAGTAACACAATATGGTGTTTGTCAACAGAGGTTCAGAGAAGGCCACAGAGAGTACTGGAAAAATCTATGAACATAGGGTCCCCATTAAGGGCAGAAGAATGCAATTTCTATTTCTAAACAAACTTTAATAATTTTCATCTGGCGATACTTCTATAGTGTCAGCAGAAAAATAGTCTTTGCATGTGGTTGTGTATTTATGAGTGAATTTTATCTTTAAAACAGATTTGTAACTAAAAACAGAAATATCTTTTTATGGGAGACAGCTGGTTGGGAGATTAGAGATACACATGGAGAGGAAGGGGTCTCAAATTAACAAACATTCCTAGACAAGGAATGTCTGCAAGTATTAGAAATCTTTCAACTTGTGACCTAAAAACATGTAATCTTAATCAGTTTCCCAGGAGAGATTTCAGTCTATTGGGTATGAAGATGGAAGAGGAAAATCTTGGAAAGTTTAGTACAATGAAAAACTCTACACTATCTCAAAGAATGGTAGATAACTAGAAATACCATGTGAACCAGAAATTACAGTTACGATGTAATTCCATTTATGGAATTCAGAAAAAGAAAAATTGAACAGTCAAAACAGGACAATTATGGGTTCTCTTTTTCTTTCTCTGAGTACAAAGAGATGCATGCCTGGAATTTGGGGTTTGATTTCTACATTTCAAGCATCTGCCATGTGTTTTTGTTGAGAGTTTGGAGAAGTTGAAATTAAATTAGTTGTGTTTATTTTTCTAAAACATGCTTTTAAATGTGAGTTAATAAGACTCTTTGTTTAAACTGGGTTTAATCTTTCAAATGTTAAATTAACCGCAAACAGGATTTAGGATACCAACGGTCAAAACATCTTTAGTTATGTTCTTCCTGGTTCATGGGAAGGTTGCTTTTAGTTTGTTTGTTTGTTCATTTCCGTAAATTGTGGTCATTGTCATGAGAACTTGGATGGACCTTATGTGAGGGTTATCACCTTAACACAGACACACCCATTATCTAACATGAACCATACAGTCTTTGAGCTGAGTTGATTTCTAGAATCATCTGACAAGATCAAGGCAGAGTTGGTGCCGTCCTCCAATGCTGCTAAAAAAGACACAATTAAAATCATTACTGTTGCATGATCCTGGGGGAAATTAATAATACTATTATCTATACTTTCCCCTTCATCAACTTGAGTATTTCTCAGAATTTAATAATGTCAATTTAATTTTTAAAATATAATTATTAAGAAAATGTTTGTCTCTCTTACAAATGAATAATTTATAATTTACATGTGTAGAAGTTATTTAAACATAACTACAATGAAAAATATAAAAATGGTTGCTTCATAAAGATGCTAAGCCCAATGGCTACGCTCTATAGAGAAGAAAAAGATGCTGTTTAAGAGTAAGTCAGAAAGCAATATCTAAATGGAAAAGAGAAATTACTAACAAAATAATTGACTGGAATGAAAAAGTAATGCCTTTATATTTAACATTATTTAATGGCATGTGTGCATACAAACCTAAACACCCATCCTTAAGGCCATTAGTGCTTTGCATTCAGTCAACAAGAAATCCCCGTTTAATGAATCAGCTACCATATTGTACTGGAGTCGTTTTATTTAATGAAGCAGCTTTCTGGAGCAAGCAACCCGTACCCAGGTGTTAAGAGTAAAGCTGAATTGGTCAGTAATTGCAAGACTATCCAGTGCCAATGCTTTCTTTCTTTTCTGTGGGTTTGTTTGCTTTTACATCCATTAACTTGGAAGTAGACACACCTTACCTTCTTTCCTGCCCATTAACAGTCGCATCTCACCGTTCTCATTCTAGAGCTCAGATATAGTGAAGGCCAATACACTTTTATGTTTATTATTTCCTACCACCTGGGAGACTTCCCTCCTCCAGATATGCTTTCCTCCAGCAGTATACCTTGGACAACTTGGATGCCTCCCAATCCCCCGTCAAAGGGCACTTGATGGTAGACACTGGGATCTTATATACTTTGAAGAGTATACCCATTGAAAATACATTCCTTGAGATAAGTACAAAACTGATTAATTTAGCATTGTTTGCCAAAGCAAAGTAATATATATATA
>LOEQ01004612.1:72947-89320 GCA_001685075.1 Bramus lutescens
CTTTCTTTCTTTCTTTCTTTCTTTCTTTCTTTCTTTCTTTCTTTTTCTTTTCTTACTCATTTCTATTTTAAGGATTTGTCTTGAATCCTGACACTCCTCAATGTTTTTCTAGTTTACAGCAAATGCTCCTTTCATATAACTTAAATATGAAGCATTTGCATAGCAATTCTGCAGTTTCAAATCATCACACCATTGTTTTTCACAAATGCATTTATATTAAGAAGTTTAAGAACAAATTTGTGTCAATTTTCAAACATTTTCAAAGCATCCGAGACACTCAGAAAACAAACATACATTGAAGGTGAATTTTAGCAATTTATTAGTGAACCCAAGCAGGATAAATTTGATTTGTCAGTTTCTTATATTAGGAGCAGGCATGGAAAACTACAGGTACACAGGCTTCTCTTAAACTCCATGCTGCCATGTTAGACTCCTCGCTGACTGCAAATTCGTGTAATATATAAAGTGCTAAATAAAAAAATAATCTCACCACCTCCTGCTAGAAAAGTAGATTCTTATGAGGCTCAATCTATGAAGCAAAATCAATTTTTCCACAAACATGCGGTTTCCTCTCTTTGTGTGTGTGTGTGTGTGTATTTTGTTGTTGCTTTTCATTTGTTCCTTTGGTGGTAAATGCTTTTTCTAATAACTTCTCTATGAGAATTTGCCGTTTTCTTCTCAGTCTATCCCATGTCTTTTCAATGTGTTATCATTAAAGTTTAGCATGGGTATGTATATTATAAACTATACCAAGCTAAATAGCTACACATACTCAAGAGAAAACAAAAACAAGAAAAGCAATGCTTTCCAAAAACTTAATGGACTGAAAGTTTGGAATTTTGCATTTCTATCTTGTGTAGAAACTGGACATAATATTTGTGCACAAAGTTTTGTATGAAAGGAAGCGCTGTGAATTTTTAAAGTTATGTATGCTGAAGCAGTTAGGGAGTCTATACACTCACCTACAGTTTACATTGAAACATTAAGAACAAAGAAAGAACAGATTGCTTGCTTGGGAGAGGGACGGATATGTGAGTTTGAAATGAAAATAGTAAAATATTAATAATAGAAGGTAGGTGGGAGGCATGTGCTCATTCACTGTAAAATGCTTAAAATGCTTTCAATTTGGCAAGATGCTTAAAAATTTGTATAATGAAATGTTTGGTAGGAGTAAAAATGGTGAAAAGTGAAAGTTAACCACAGAGAAAATAGATGTAAACGAAGAAACACTACGGTCTCTTCTAATTCACGTGTTAAGCACAAGCTCCACTCTTTTCATTCATTTACTTTTCATGCATCTGCTATGGCTCAGCGCTATGAGTTGAACATTGCTGAGACCATTTGCACATATGGAAGTAAAATGCCATACAGTCTCAATAAAGGCTGAGGAAGAGGCTAAAATACCTGTGCTTGCATCTACTTGTACCTGCTTTGTCATATTGGACGCTAAAAGCTCTTAAACAAGGGGAAAACTGTCTTTGCGTTAGAAAGAATCTAGAAAGGTCGAAAAGAACATTGCTGAATATTTCTGTGGAAGAAGAAATTATTGAAGTTCTCTTTGTGTTCTCATTATGACCTAAGAATCCACGCATACATCAAAGATGATAACAGAGCTCATGAGTAGGGAGTTTAATGATGATCTTCGTGTATTTTTAAAAAGTGTGAGCAATGACATTAAATGGAAAAAACAACCCAGGTGTTTTTATCATCCTGAAGCCATTACTTCATTCACATATGATTTTTAAAAATTATTTAGATTTCAGAGAACTGACTTGAGAATACATTGAAGATGTAAGCATGATTCTGAGGAAGCCACATGCATTTTTCTTCAGATTTTGGAGATAAGGAAATACATAAACATAGGTTGACTTTGTTAAAGAGCCTGGAATGATGACTCAGTGGTTAAGAGCATTTATTACTCTTACAGAAGACCTGGATTCAGTTCTCAGTACCACACGATGACTTGCTCCTTAACCATCTGCAACTCCAATTTCAGGGTATCAGACATTCTCTTCTACATTTTATAAGCACCAGTATCCACTTGATGTATTTGCATATAGGCAGGAAAAACACTCACACATATAAATTAATAAGAAATACATCTAAGAAGAAAATGCACTAAAGTATCACCATTTTGGGATCCAGTCTCCCAACATCACAGGGCTTGAAATAAAAAGCCATAGCATCAACATGTACTGGACATTTTTATGTGAGGGGTTAGGGAAAACGACACACTCTCTCTTGATGGTTTCCTTCAGACCTGTTCTTTATTATTCTTCTGCATCATCTATTTTTTATTTTCATGGTAGTTTGCTATTCTCATTCTCGATGTTTTCCTTCTAATTTTATCTTTATTTTTGATGTTTACCTTCCAATTCTCTCATGCTTGATGTTTTCCTTCTAACTCATTTTAACACCCTCATTATCGATGTTTTCCTTCTAACTCTCATCCTTGATGTTTTCCTTCAAGCTCACTTTAACTCTCTCTATTCTCCCCTTTACAGCTTATATACCCCAGTAAAATCTTTTGGGCCATATGAAAATTACAATTTGGTTACATTCTGTTTTTTAAGTGAATGATTACAATGAATACTAAACAGTAAAAAAAAAC
The DNA here is from genome assembly GCA_001685075.1 of Bramus lutescens. Lineage (NCBI taxonomy): Eukaryota > Metazoa > Chordata > Mammalia > Rodentia > Cricetidae > Bramus > Bramus lutescens. The sequence goes on from LOEQ01004612.1 coordinate 75,559, forward strand.
TCATCATGTTTCCATATCCTTTACATAATTAAATATTTTATGTATTATGGGTGAAAAACAAATTATCCCAAGAATGCATGCACATTCATACTGAAGCAACCAGTTAACTGTGTGGGCAAGTAAGGTATTCTTGTTAGCTTTTTTACTGGCAGGCTACATTTTGTAATTACAAAGAAAGGGCCAATTGCTTTATTACTTATCTTGAAAGATAATTTTGTAGGGAATCTTATTGAAGTTATAAACCTAAACTTTTATATATAAGCAGCAACCAGTCAGCTCTGCTTTAAATATTTAGGGTACATACCTACTTGTCAATAGTTTCTTATATCAGGATATTGGATGCAGCAATGAGTATAATAAACTAATCATCACCTTTGGTCACCAACCAGTTCTAGCAAGGACAGTGCATCAGTTAGTAATAAGTGGGCTCCTTTGTTCTTTTTCCCTGACTTTAATGAGTTTCACATTCTACTCTGTGCCTCTCTGAAACTTTAGATTGTCTTCTTGGGTCTTTCACCTCGAAATTACTTGACAAAAACTTCTTAATCTATCATTAAGTTACTTTCAAAGCTTTGTTTCAGCTGTGATGCACTCCAAAACCTGTGACCACATCTCCCAACATTACAGTTAAAAGAATTTAAGCTAGCTGGGCAATTAGAACTCGAATGCTATTCTTAATCATTATCTAAGCCACAGTCTATATGGCTACTCAATAGAAACTCATGTTTTCTAGCTAGGTGACACTTTCTTGTATTTATTTTTATTCATCAAAACTCTGTATAAACTAACATTATTATTATCAAATAGACAGTATGGCTTAGGAAGAAATCATGTTGATGACAATTCACAGATATAAATTCACAGTAGAACCAGATGTCTCCATAAGATTTTATACTACATACAGGTAGTCAGGATCTCTGTACATCAGTAACAGCAGCAAGCATGCAAAGGCACAGTAGAAAGACATTCCAGAGTCTGAGGTCCCGTTGACTTACCTAAAATGAGATCCACCCATCAGAGATTTTCCTTCTGGTTGGTTGACACCTTGAACTTCAATTATTCCTCTGACATGGCTAACAGTACTATGGTAAAAAGGATCACAGTTTACAAGCAGTAAAGAGTATCAGTACTTAGGAAAAGCAGCGAATTCATCAGTCTACTAGTTCAAGACCATGAGTACTGCTTTTCTATGTCATAGTTAATTTCTCTCATAACTTGTGAATTGTTACTAAAAATTAGTGATTGAGCACATGCCTTTGTCTCCATTCCACTTACAAATTCTCCAACACCACAGTTAAACACTAAAAGGACCAAATGTTTTAATTCAAGGCAGTAACAGAATGTAGGTAATAAATTCCTATGTGTGAATAACAGTCAACGACTATCAATATTTCCAAAACCTTACTATTAATTACAGAGGACAGATACACAGACACATGCAAGATAAAAGATGCTGAAAATAAACAAGAAAATTGTTAGTGAGGAATTGGTCTTTAGATTGAAACAAGAACTAAATGTTACGAAAAGAATATTCATAAGTGGGAAAAATAGCTTACATTGAAAGCACCGTATCAGAAATAAAAGAGCAAGCATTGAAAGAGTTGAGGCCACGAAGAGAAGGGTAAGGAAAGATGCAATTAGGGATTCATGTCCAGTGTTTAATGTTAATAACTGATGTGCGGGTGTTTCATAGAAATAAAACAAAATTGTGAAAAATTATCCAATAAATCACCTTATTAATTAAAATGAATGTGTTCCACATCAAAAGGTACTTTGAGGGCCTAGTAGTAGGGACAGGAGAAAAATACAAATGTCAAATCCAGGTGGGGCATAAAAGATGGACAAACAACGCAGCATGATGTGACTGGGGAAATGCTTTGCTGACAGAGTGCTAGTCTCTCTTCCAGAGGACCAGAGTTCCGTTCTGAGCACTCATGGCTGGCAGATCACAAATGCCTCAACTCCAGCTGCAGAGAATCTGACATTAATTCTGGACTCTGCAGGCACCTGCATGTAAGCAAACACACACACACAACACACACACACACACGCACACCATGTACACAATTAAAAATAGCGATAACTCCCCCCATCACTACTCAGCCTGCAGGCACCTGCATGCAAGCAAACACACACACACAACACACACACACACACACACACACACACACACCATGTATACAATTAAAAATAGCGATAACTCCCCCCAAAATCACTACTCAGACTGCAGGCACCTGCATGCAAGCAAACACACACACAACGCACAACACACACACACACCATGTACACATTTAAAAATAGCGATAACTCCCCCCAAATCACTACTCAGACTGCAGGCACCTGCATGCAAGCAAACACACACACAACACACACACACACACACACACACACACACCATGTACACATTTAAAAATAGCGATAACTCTGCCCAAATCACTACTCAGCCTTCAGGCACCTGCATGCAAGCAAACACACACACACAACACACACACACACACACACCATGTATACAATTAAAAATAGCGATAACACCCCCTAAATCACTACTCAGCATGCAGGCACCTGCATGCAAGCAAACGCACACACACCACACACACACACACACACACATACACACCATGTATACAATTAAAAATAGCGATAACTCCCCCCCAAATCACTACTCAGCGTCAGTTATAATTTGAAGGAAAAAGGAGTGCTTTCTAATGTTGCAAGGTGAAATGATGTCCAACCCAATTTTCTATTTCTATACAAACCAACAACCACATGTGACAGGGTGAGAAGATATTCTTAGGCACAGTCTGAAAATATTATCTGCAGGTACCCTGTCTGAGAAACCTACTGGGAAACGCACAGAATAGAATAAGACAGTAAAGATGAAGACTAAGATACATATGCCTTCCTCTTCAGACAGAGGCAAAGGTAGTGTCTGGTATAGTGTGACGATATATATCAAATACACTAGGACACAGGCTTGAGAGCAGCAGATCTTTGACTAAAAGAGACAGGTAACTGCAGAAAGGTAGATGTGAGCTTAGTCATAGTTTGTGAAATACATTATTAGTAAGGGGGCTAAAAACAATTAGACCGAAATCTCTCAAAATTATATTAGGTGATGATTAATTCAGATATGTGATATTTTTCAAGAAAGGAAACATAATTGTCAAAATTGTTTTAAGAAATTAAGGACAATTATCACAATGATTATTTATGCATAATAGCCTCTTACATGACTAAACATAATAAATCATAACAATTTATATATATAAAGTATTATATGCAGTTTAGTAATATGGATAGGCACAGAAGGAGACAGAGAAGGATGGAAGGAGAAACCAGATGAGGGAGAGAGAGAGATAGAGAAAAACAGAGAGACCCACAGAGAGAAAAACAGAAAAAGAAAGAGAAGACAAGAGAATAGAGGAAAAGCAGAGAAAAGTGATTTCCATGGGGTGTTAGATATCAAATAAATAAATCATGTTTGCTTAGTATCAAGTCAGTACAGGTTATATATAATGAAAATTAAGGAGTGCATTATTTAGACATATGAAGGCAAGTATTTTAAACACCCTGTGAAAAATCAAGGGATTTAAAAGAAGGTTTCAGGGAGAATATACCCAGTTGGGAAGTGTGTATTGATTTCTGCTCTCCTAATTGTAGAATTATTTGTCAAACTATATGTTTTTCATCATAAAACACTACTCAATATCAGCGTACATTATGGCTTAGCAGTTAAGAGACTGTTGCTAAGGACACAGAAGTCCTATAGATAGGATTAACTCTTTGGATGGATCGTTTTGGCTCTTAGTCTTGCTCTTCATTTTTCAGGAAAAAATGGCAGACACAGGGAATTTCTTTTTGTATATATAACAATCTTTTTATTTTACATACCAATCCTAGTTCCCTCTCACTCCCTTCCTCCTGCTCCCTCAATCTTCCCCAAACTCCACTCCCCATCCATTCTTCAGAGAGGATGAAGCCTCCCATGGGGAGTCAACAGAGTCTTGCATATCACTTTGAGGCAAGACCAAGGCCTTCCCAACTATATCTAGACTGAGCAAGGTATCTCCCCATAGGGAATGGGCTCCAAAAATCCAGTTCATACACTAGGGATAAATACAGGTTTCACAGCCAGTAGCCCCACAAACTGCCCAAGCCACACAACTGTCACCCACATTCAGCAGGCCTAGTATGGTCCAATGCAGGTTCCCTACCTGTCAGTCCAGAGTCAGTGAGCACGCACTAGCTCAGGTCAGCTATTTCTGTGGGTATCTCCATCACAGCCTTGACCCCTTTGCTCATATTATCTCCTCTCCCACTCTACAACAGGATACCAGGAGCTCCACCCAGTCCTTAACTGTGAATCTCTGCATCTGCTTCCATCAGTTCCTGGCTGAAGGTTCTATGATGACAATTAAGGTAGTCATCAATCTGCTTACAGGAGAAGGACAGTTAGGGCACCCTCTCTACTATTGTGTAGATTCTTAACTGGGTCATCCTTGTGGATTCCTGGGAGTTTCCCTAGTGCCAGGTTTCTTGCTAACTCCATAATGGCTCCTTCTGTCAAGATATCTCTTTCTTTGTTCTCCCTCTCTGTCCTTCTCCCAGTTCGACCTTCCCAATCCCTGATGTTCTCCTCTCTCTCTCCCCATCCCTCACTCCGCTTTCACCCTCTCCCTCCCCTCCACTCTCCCAATTTACTAACGAGAACTTGTCTATTTCCCTTTCCCAGGGGGATCCATGTGTGTCTCCCTCAGTGTCCTTCTTGTTTCCTGACTTCTCTGGGGTTGTAAACTGTAGACTGGTTATCCTTTGCTTTACAACTAATATCCTCTTATGAGTGAGTACATACCTTAGTGTTTGTGTTTCTGTGTCTGGGTTACCTCATTCAGAATGGTTTTTCTAGTTCCATCCATTTGCATGCAAATTTCAAAGATGTCATTGGTTTTTTTTTTTGTTGTTGTTGTTGGTTTTTTTTTTTTACTTCTGAGTAGCACTCCATTGTTAAATATACCACATTTTCTTTATCCATTCTTCAATTGAGGAGCATCTAGGTTGTTTCCAGGTTCTGGCTATTAAAAATAATACTGCTATGATCATACTTGAGCAAATGTCCTTGTGGTATGAGTGTCCATCCCTTGGGTATATGCCTAAGAGTGGTATTGTTAGGTCTTGAGGTAGACTGATTCCCAATTCTCTGAGAACCCACCATACTGACTTCCAAAGCTGCTGTACAAGTTTGTTCTCCCACCAGCAATGGAGGAGAGTTCCACAGGGAATATCTTTTTATCTTTGTTGATTTGATTATCTCATCTGTAAAAGGAAGAGAATTTCATAACAAGAATGACTCCATTCTATAGGTTTGATTGCTTAGAATATTTTTCTGGCAAATGAGAGATGATGTGGATATTATCATTGTTGTATAGAGTTATTTTAAATCACATGAATATATATATATAGGCTATTTACTCTATACTAATTACACCTATATATGTCTATACACACACACTTATATATATATGTATATGTATATATATATATATGCTATAAACTCTATACCAATTAGCAAAGTTTAGTTACTCTGCCATGTACATATACTTTTAAACAATAATTTGTACCTAATAAATACGTATATTTTCTTCATTACCAACCAGATTTTAATTATTTATTTTATGCCTGGAACACAGTTTTTCCCTCCTCTTCTCCCAATCACTTTCCTGACCTATTCTTTGCCTCCTGCAGATCCACTCCATCTTAATTTCTATTCAGAAAACAGCAGACCTCCAATGAATATCAACAAAAATATGGTATATCAAATAGTAGTATTTCTAAGCACTTTGTATTAAGACTGGGGAAGGAAATATAGTATGGGGAATAGGATCCCAAAAGCAAGTAAAGGAGTTGAAAACAACCCCTGCTCCCAATGTTAGGAGTCCCCTAAGAAGAACAAGCTACACAACTGTCACATACATGCAGAGGGCCTAGGTCAGCCTCATGAAAGCTCCCTGGTTGTCTTTTCAGTCTCTGTGAGACCCTTGCTGTCCAGGATAATTGAGTTTTTTTCTTGTGATGCCTTGACCCCTCTGTCTCCTACAATCCTTTCTTCCTTTACAGCAGAATTTCTGAGCTCTGCCTAATATTTGACTGTGTGTCTCTGCATCTGTTTCCATCAGCTACTGGATGAAGCCTCTCTAATCACAGTTGGGCTAGGCACTAATCTATATGAGTATAGAAGAACATCATTGGGCATCATTACACTCACATTTAGGTCTTTGGGCGATCCATCCTCTGGGTCCTGGTGCTACAAACTGTGTCAGAAATGGGGTCATTCTCCTGGCATAGCTCTCAGGCTGGACCAGTCATTGGTTGGCCACTCCCACATTCTCTGTGCCACCCTTATCCCCCAGCACATCCTATAGAGAGGGCAGACTGTATTTCAAAAGTTATGTGACTGGGTTGGTGTCCCAATCCCTCTACTGAAATTTTTGCCGGGTCATAGGAGACGGTCAGTTCAGGCTACATATCCGTAACTGCCAGGAGTATTAGCTGGAGTCATCTTTGTAGGTTCCTGCGAGTTTCCCTTGCACCAGATCTCTACCTGACCCTGAAATGCCCCCGTTTCCAGTCATTTGTTATATTACTCCCCCCACCACACACACCATGTTTGTTTTTCTGGGTCTGGGTTACCTCACTCAGGATGATTTTTTTTTTCTAGTTCTGTCCCTTTGGTTTCAATTTCCATGATGTCATTATTTTTAACTGCTGAATAATATTTCCCTGTGTAAATATACCACATTTTCTTTATCCATTCTTACCAACTAGATAATTATAGGACAAAATTAGAAGCTTAAAGAATAATACTTATAGTATACGACTACAGTACATTAGCAAGTCTGTTATTTTTTTTAAATCAAAACCAAACCCGCTCAGATCTAGCAAGAGAAAAATAATTTTTTCTTATCTCTGAAATTTCTGTAATTTCTTATTTTCCATAATGGACATATTTTACTTTTATAATTGTAGATAAAACTTGGATTTTTTTTAATTCAAATGAGCTTTGGAAGATAAATCTGGCTGTCCTAGAGAGAAATGATGTGAAGATTAAATGAGGAATAGAAACATCTGGCGTTGTCAGACAAAACACTGACTTTTTCCAAAGGCAGCTCTGGAAAGCAAGGTGACTTAACTAGCTTTTTCTAATCTGGACTCCAGTTATTTGTACTTGTCTACAATACTGGGAGAGACTGCTTTCTCAAGATATGCCCAACAACAGTAAAATATATACCCAAAAGCATTAATCGTAAACAACACTATAAGCCAATGTTGAAGATGTAGTAATTTTTTAATTTGATAATAAATGAATAAAGACTATTGGAATAATAACTCTATGTAGCTTACTGTCTTTTTACTTCAGGCATAATATGTAAGACAACCCCTAGGAAACCATGTTTTTATTCCAGTTACATACTTTCAACCTCGTACTTACCTGGGAACTGTTGAAACCTGCTACCAAGCACCACCAAGAGACAATATTATCCACAGGTGTTTTCTCTGGACCTCCACAGCCTTCTGATTTGCTTCTTTTTATTAATTCCTAGTCCTTCCCACTCTGACCTTCTTTAAGTAGGTCACTCTTTATTAGAGCTTTTTTTTAACTCCATGCATGAAGTTTCCTCCTGAGGATACCAGCTTCATTCATTTTACTTTGTGGAAATTAGCATTGGAAGGGAAGCTCCCTCTCCTCAATTACAAATGCTATAGATTTCTTCAGTTCTTCATCCTGTCACCCAGTGACTTTTGAAACATCACTAAAATATAATTTCTGACTTCAGGGAGTGGCAGTCTAGAAAATTTCCACCAGCAACTCACCCCATGAATAGCCAAGGTGAGTAGATAGATACCTCAGCAGAGGAAAACACAGGCTACTAAGGGTGCTGTAAAGAGGAGCACCTAACCCCAACTATCTTGGTCACTCGGTCCTACCTCTGGTGTTCCTTACTCTTCTGTTCTTCTAATTGGCATTCTTGTCATTCATCTGAATTATAAAGTGATACTGGTCCAGTGTCTCAGTCCTCACATATCAGCATGACCTACTTCATTGAAGAAGTCCTGAGTTTAAGACAAATCAGGGAATTTCAATATAACTTTATCCCCTCCAATCACTCTAAGAAAAAAATTGAATTTGATGAACATGTACAAGCACATCTATCTTATTTAATGTTTTTAATAATTATGCTTCACTGTGTCTCATACAGTGGGTGGTTCATAAATATAAGTTAGATGACTATGTCAAAGAATGGATGGTAGAAGACCCTCAGTGGATGTTTTTATTCATTCATTATTCAAAATAGCATTAGATAATATGGCTGCTAAGTATGGATTTAGTTCACAAATGCTTTAGTTATATGCCACATGGGTCTTTTTTCTTTTCTTTTTTTTTTGAGACAGGGTTTCCCTCTGTGTAGCTTTGGTGTCTATCTTGGAACTAGCTCTTGTAGACCATGCTGGCCTCTAACTCACAGAGGAGTGAATGGGAGGAGGGAGTGGGAACTTGGGGGGAATGGGAGGAGGGGTGAGAGTGGGAACTTGGATTGGTATGTATAATGAAAAAAATTGTTTTCGTTTGAAAATAAAAGAAAATAAAAGCAAAATAAAAAACTATAAAACATTAATGAAACTGCTTACACATTGAAACATGGAATACGGAGTCACCTAACCTATGTTCTCCAGGCCATGGTCACTCAAAATATTTCCAGAATAAATTATTTCTTTTTAAGACAAGAGCTACAGTTTTTATTTTGGCAATACAGACCAAAAAGTGTAACAGAACAGACTTGGTTTCTGATTCAGGTGCTACCAGTTGCTAAATGAGAAGCCCACAAGTGACTTTCTGTACTGCAGCCTGTATCATATTTAAAATAACAGCAAGGTGTGCCTGACGCACTGCAGGTATCCACTCAGTACAAATTTATTCAGTGAATGAACTCAGCAGAAGACTAAATGAAATCGCCTATCTATTTCACATGGCAGGGGTGTTCAGGTGTTCACTTCCCAGCTCCATACCTTTTACAATTTAACCCGAGGATGAGTCCACTGACTTGGCAATAAGGTGAACATGTTGTTGCGATTTTACAGGAGTAAAACAATCTGACTTTTCTACTTTCCAGCAGGATTCAAAGAGAAAGCACCAAGTGAAATGAGACAAGCAATTTATTAATCCATTTCACAATAGACCCATATTATATTATCTTTGAGGTCCTTTAACAAACAAAAATTAATTTCTAAACCCACAAGTTGTTGGCACATTGATAGACTCCTTAATTACAGGGTTTTTGGTTCAGAAAATAATGATTGATTATTTTATTCTCTGTTTCACTTAGTTATGGATGGGACCCTGAATATTTGCACAGACAAATTATTTCAAAGTTATTATGATTAATACGTGTAAGAGACAGGAAGTCTAAGCTATTGTCAAATCTGAGACATTGAAAATAATTCTCCATGGTGTCTGGAAGGATTGCTTTGAGACAGATGACAGGAAATTGGGAAAATGAAATATACTTCTTTTCATTTATTTCACAAATATTTGTACTTGATACTTACTAATCACCAAACCTGGAAGTGGACATTAAAGATAAAAAGTTGGATAAGTTTCCGAGATGATCAGTGCCAAGGAGAAAACCAATTCTTTTCTTTTTTTCCTTTTAAAATGTGTTTTATGTATTTGGGTGCTATATTTGCATGTATGCCTACATGACAGAAAAGGTCATCAGATTCCATTATAGTTGGTTGTGAACCACCATGTGCCTAGAATTGAACTCAGGGCCTCTGGAAGAGCAGTCAGTTTTCTTAACCACTGAGCCATCACTCCAGCCCTTGAGAAAAACCAATTTTGGTATAAACAAATTCAGTGTGATGATAGAGGAAGAAAGCGCCTGGATAGGACTCAGAAGGGTGTCACATATGGCAATTTTATCAGATGTGCTCCAAAGCAAACAAGCACAGGCTGCCTTACAGAGAGTATGGCTTGAGAGGAGGCTGCAGAAAAACACTGGTGGGGAAGGCAGGGAAGACACATCACTCTAGGAAATACAGGAAGACAGAGAACCTGCACTGTGCTAAATGGCAACGTCGAGGGTCTTGGTCCTAGAGAAAAAAATACCAAAGGAAGAATAGCAAGGTAATGGCTGGGAGATGAACTTCCCTCTTGAAGCTTGTAAAGAAGCAAGGAAAATAGTCATGGCTACATTTTTTATTTTTTTAATTCTTTGACAATTTTTTAATAAAGATATAAAGAATTTTCACCAGCTTCAGTCACATTATCCTCCCACCCCTCTCTTTCTGAAACTCTTCTTCCCAACAAGGCCTCTTGAATGTCTTTTTATTTTTGCACTCTCTTTTCATGACCCCCTGAGTTTAATTATGTGGTTTATGAGCATAGGTGTGAGGTTTTTCATTGGGGATGGGCAATGCACCAATAAAGAAAATGACATCTTCTTCCCAAGAAACCATTAAAAGCCCATAGCCCTTAGGAAATGTTGAGTCTTTGTGAGGATCTCTCTCATGCACGATGTAATATTGATAGACCCGATCTCATACGTTTCTAATACAGGTAACCACAACTGCAGTGAGTTCATGGGGACAAATGCCATGTCATGTCCTGAAGACACTGCTCCAAAGCAGTGACATCAAAAGACATGATATTTTAAACTTTGCCTTAACAATAGGGGAAAACATAGTTCACAATAATTTCTAAAATGGTCGTTCCTTATTTTGATTTCTCACTGATTAAGAAAGATTGAAGACCACTCCTTCACTCACAACATGAAGCTAACAGGAGAAAGTTTAGTCAGAGAACAGAAAGTTGTGAGAGCACAGCTTCTCCTGGATTGGGAAGCACACTCACATTTGTATTTTAAGTAAAAACAAAATGTTATTTTTTAAAAAAATTATTAGATTTTTTAAAAATACCAATCCAAGTTACCACTCCCTCCTCTCCTTCCATTCACTCCACACACACCCTCCCACTCCAACCTCTCCATTCCTCAAAGAGGGGAAGGCACATTGTTTCCTGGAAGGCTCAAGGCCCTCCCTATTATATCTGGGCTGAGCAAGGTGTACATCCAATGATAATAGGTTCTCAAAATGCCAGTACATGCAGTTGGGATAAATCCTGGTGCCACTGCCATTGGCCCCTTAGTCTGCCCCAGCCATGTAACTGTCAACCACAATGGAGGGACTAGTTTGGTCCTATGCTTTTTCCTTCCCAGTCCGGCTGGAGCTGGTGAGCTACTATTAACTCAGACAGACTGTTTCAGTGGGTGAATCCATCATGGTATTGACCTCTTTGCTCATATTCTCATTCCTCCCTCTCTTCAACTGTACTTTGGGAGCCCAGTCCACTGCTCCAATGTGGGTCTCTGCCTCTGTTTCCATCAGTTGCTGGATGAAGGTTCTATGGTGATATTTAAGATAGTCATTAGCCTGACTACAGGGTAAATCAAGATTGGACCCCCTCTCCTCTTGCTTAAGGTCTTAGCTAGAGTCAGCCACAAAATCTCATTTTATTTTTCATAAATTTATATTTTCTTTTATGCAAATATGAGTCAATAAGAATTTTAGGAAAACGAGGTGGTAGCTTCAGTATAACTTGGTGTGACATCCATATTCTCTCAATGGCCAATCCTTGACATGTGGCTTGACTTCTCTTACATTAGATCTTTGGTATGGAAGTTAAAAGAAGCAGCAATGGCAACAGATAGATTACTGGATATGTAGTATAAGGTAGCTCAGGATAAATGATGGGAAAATTGCTGGAAAATGTTTACTACAAGGTGTTGCAGGTATTGTGTATTAAGAAGCATTCCACAAACTGAAGAAAAAACAAAATTCAGAGAGGCAAACTACATGCTCTGAAAAAGCAGAGGTCTTCTTTTAGCTTCGTGCTATAACACTCTTAGTATCAGTTTCTGCATAGACACTTCTTAAAAAATTTAACCTTTTATTAATTTTTTTGTGGATTTCACATCATGCATGTCAATCCTACTCATCTCACAGCCCCATTCACATCTGCCTGATGTGGGATTCCACTCTGTATGCTATGGATATGTCAACTTGCCCTTGGTTAATAAAGAAGGTGCTTTGGCCTATAGCAGGGCAGAATATAATCAGGCTGAAAGAGATCTATAGAGAGAGTAGGCAGGGTCATGGAGACACCATGTAGCAAAGGAGAAAGATGCTTCTGCCAGAACCTTTCCAGTAAGCCACTGCCTCGTGGCAATGTACAGATTAATAAAAATAGGTTTATTTAAGACATAACGTATGGATAGGAATACACCCAAGAAATTGGCCAAACTGTGTTGTAATTAATGTAGTGTTTGTGTGATTATTTGAGTCTGAGCAGTCATGAAAAAAAAAAAACAGTCTCCATTTACATCTGCCCTCTACTGTTGGGGTGAGAGAATTTGTTTGAGGGGCTGCTTGTTTGTTCCTGGCTGCTTCACCCCAAAATAATCACACAGAAACTGTATTAATTAAATCATTGCTTGACCCATTAGCTCTAGCTTCNAAAAAAAAAAACAGTCTCCATTTACATCTGCCCTCTACTGTTGGGGTGAGAGAATTTGTTTGAGGGGCTGCTTGTTTGTTCCTGGCTGCTTCACCCCAAAATAATCACACAGAAACTGTATTAATTAAATCATTGCTTGACCCATTAGCTCTAGCTTCTTATTGGCTAACTCTTACATCTTAATTTAACCCATTTCCATTCATCTGTGCATCACCACGAGGTCATGGCCTATCAGCAAGGTTTCAGTGCATCTGTCTCCAGAGACAGCTCTATGGCTTCTCTGACTCCACTCTCCTTTCTCCCAACATTCAGTTTAGTTTTCCCCACCTAGCTCTGTTCCACTATAGCTCTGCTATAGACCCAAAGCAATTCCTTTATTAACCAGTGATATTCATACCATACAGAGGGGAATCCCACATCACTCTACCCTTGCCAGCCCCTGCCAATAAAACAAAATTAAATTTAAAAGAAAGAAAAATCTTGATAAGAAAGCTATAATGTGACACGGCTGAGTCATACAGTATACCCTTCAGATCAAACAACTTTTTTAATTATTTAATTTATTTTTTAAAACAACTTTCCTTCATTTTACATACCAATCCCAGTTCCCACTCCCTCCCCTTCTCCTGTTTTCCCACTTCTCCTCTAGCCCACCATCTATCCACTCCTCAGAGAAGGTAGGTCTTCCCATGGGGAGTCAATAGAATCCATACATCACTTTGAGACAGGACCAACACTCTCCCCACTGCATCTAGGCTGAGTAAGGTAGCCCTCCAGAGAGAATGGTCTTAAAAAAGCCAATTCAAGCACTAAGGATAAACTCTGTGCTCATTGTTGGTGATTCCATAGACTGCCCCAGACATACTTGTTATTGTTCATGGCGATGAGTCGTTGGTCTTGTTGGAAGGCTCTGGTTTCAGCTATGCTATTGATACTGGACCCTTACTTGGACTCCTTTGGGATAACCTGTTGTTGAACTGTGTGGTGGAGATTCTGCAGTTTTGGATATGCAGGTGTAGCCCCTTTACATGCTGCAGCAGATCATAGATGGGGTGATTTTACAGGTGAGGAAATTAGGGTACCACAAAGGAACTGAGACTATGAATTTGATTTGGTTTCCACAAAATTAAATCTGCATTTTGTCTTTTTTAAATTTTTATTAAAAATTTCCACCTCCTCCTCCCCCTCCCATTT
>LOEQ01004613.1:26900-43620 GCA_001685075.1 Bramus lutescens
TTAACCAATGAAAGTAACACATAGACAGATGACCCTCCTACATCAAAAAAGTAGGCCTCCAAGAGACAATAACCAAACAAGACAAAACAAGATACAATAAGCCAAGGCAAAAGCCCCCTTCAAGGCTGGACAAGGTAACCCCTACCCCAGGTGGTGAAAATGGCGCTACAGAATTTGATGTTTGTCATTCTGGGTTTTGGTCTTCACTTAGTCCAGTTTTTTTTTTTTGGTTATTTTCTTCTCCTTTCCTTTTTAGGATAGAAATACGTACTTTTTGGCATTGTACATTGGTTAATGACAAAAATTTAAAAGAAAAAAATTTTTACAGGGTTTTACAAGTAAGAATCCTTGAATTTCAGAGAAGACTTTGATACTGGGCTTTCAAACAATATTAGAATTGAGTATGGAAACTCATGGGTCCAATGTTGGGGGGGTAGGAAATGAAACCTGAGAGGCACTGTGGCCTTGACACCCACTTTTCAATTAATGGAAAATGGTCAATGGCTGAAGAAATGGTAGTATTTATTACCTTGATGCAATTATTAAATATTATATGTATGGGTTGAATTTTCATAGGGTACTCTGTAAAATAAGCAAATAAAAATAATGAAAAATATCTAGAATGGGCTCAAACTGTATTGTATGAAATTCTCATCAAAGAATAAATTGAAAATTATAAGTATACATATATACATATGTATGTATATATATGTATATGTAAACACAAATGTTTATGTGTTTATATTTTTTTGTACCTGTGAGGCTGTGCTATGCGCCTTCGTTTCTCTAGTATCAGTTTTCTTCTCCATGAAATTCAGTGTTCCAGTCAGATTTGATTTAATGTTAATTGGCCTTAAATGCCTTAACATTTGTCCTTTTATCCCCAAGGAAGAAGGGGAAAAAAAACACTAAATTATCCCTAAATTTAGAATCGAGTGCTAGTCCGTAGTAATCTATACTGCTCAGCATTTTGATCCTGCAGGTAATTGGGAAAATGAATGACAGGAATAAACATATTCTTGGTAACATCTATTTGCAAGATAAGCTGATATCTTGCCAAAAATGAGGTGTTCCAAGAACGAAAACAAAATATCAACAAAACAAGCAGCCCTGGAGATGGGGGAGGACCCTGCCTCCACTCTTCTTATTTGGTCTTGAATTTGGAGGAAATATCCCGTGCTTCATCTTCTGCCTCAGTGAGCAAAGTGAGACCTCAGTTCTCTTGGTTGAAAAGAAGATGTCACAAGACCTTGAGGTTTCTTCCCACCTTCCATGTTGTTCTGCCAAGACGGCCAGCTCTCTTCCAATTTTCCACGTCTTTCATGGTCTCTGCTTTCCAGAATTTCACAGTGCTGTACCCTGATCAGTGCCCATTTCTTCTTCATCTGGGGTCGTAGCCTGTTCAGACTTTGGAGTTCATGTCCTTCTGTTCAGAAAATAAATGTTGCCTTCTTTATTTGTGGCTCCCTCCTGCATCATTTTCTGCAGCCTGGTCGAGCAGCTGCTAACCTTTTGGTTTGGTCCTCTCATTTTCTTTTCTGTCTCATTTCCAAGGCCTTTTCTTTCTAAATTAACTAATGATCTTATACTCCTTCCACTGAATTTTTATACTTTTATAATATTGTTTTTACTTACAATTCTGTTTTTTCTCCTCTCAATATTTTTTCTTTATAAAATTACCTGTGTCTGTTGTTTTTCTCATGACAGTGACAAAACATTTCAAAAAGGAAAAGGGATTAATTTTGACTCGTCATTTGATGGACCACCCACCGTGGTATCAGGAGTGTGAGGTGGCTGATCATATTGTGTCCACAGTCAGGAAATGGAATGCCCAGGCTCAGCTCTCCTTCTAATTCTGTCTGGGACCCCAGCCCATAGAATGATACTGTTACCGTTTAGGAAAGACCTTCTTGCCTCAAGTAAGTCAGTCTCCAAACTTGCTCACAGACATGCCCAATGGTTTGTCTCTAGTGGTGATTCTGGTGCTTGACAAACTGACAAACAGCATTAACCACCACCGTAGTATCTTGTTATTGTTTCATTTTCCTTTATCTAAATATATCAGCCTTCTGCTTAAGTTTTCATCTTTTGTTGATTGTCATCCAGGTATTTTTTCCTGCTGGTCTGGGTGTCTGAATTTTATTCTAGGGGGTCTCTTCACTTGTTTAGTGTGATCTCTGTCTATCTTGTTTACCCACAGGATGACTACTAACTCAGGGTCCCTTCCTAAACAAACTATAACCTTCAGCAGTTTTAAAGTTACTGTGTTCACATTCACTCATGGGGCACACCCAAAGGCTGATAAGGGTTTTGTTTTTGTTTTTTTGTTTTGTTTTGTTTTTCAGTATCTTCTCTCAAGGACATAAGATGCTTTGTGTTCTACATCAGCTCATGACTGTATGCCCTGAGAGGCAGGAGAGCTCACATTGACCTTCAGAGTCTCTTTTCTGGAGTGACAAGCATTGCCTTCTACTAGCTATGGTCATGCCATTCTGTGAATTTCCTGTTTTGGTTGAACTGTGATCATTTTTGAAAAATGAAACTAAATTGATTTTCAGAACTACAGTAATTCATTTCTAGATTCCTGCTCTATCTACAGTAATTCTTTTCTAGATTCTTGCTCTATCTACAGTAATTCATTTCCAGATCCTGCTCCTATCTCTACCGGCTGGAGGGCCAATAATAGTAGATGTCCAGGAGAGATTTTGATTGATCACCTACCATTCTGCAACTGAACACTCACTGGTTACCCCTAGCAAAGACCAACTGCAGAAGGAAACTTCTCCCATCTCCTTCCCACTTTGCTTCCCATAGAAAACTGTAAAAAAAGATTCCCACTCCACCACATAGGGCTGAACTCTCCCCAGAGTCCCTGACAGGCTGTTATCTGTCTGAAGTATTAATGTCTATCTTAAAAGATCTCTTTAAAAAGGACAGTCCAATGATATCTGTGATCTCTAAGCCCAAAACCTTTCATCTCTTCACATCTCACTCTGTGAGCAAGTTCCATGGGCTCCATATGACAGAGACGCATACTCCTCCGCTTGGGAAGAGGCATGGGAAATTCATTTCCAAATAACAATAATGTCTACCACATCTGCTCATGGTATAGAGTAAGGCACTGGAATGTGACTTGAGAGTTTTCAGTATGAGTGGTAGAGAATTTTTTTTAAATTTTTGAATCATAATGTCTCTGTCTAGCTCAGGCTATCCTCCAACCTCAGGAGTCAATGGAAGTACAGTTTTGTGTCAAAAAATGCTAGCTCCTGGGAGAGAAACTTACTGAACGTGAGCTTCTCTTTATTAATTTTTTTTGTTTTGGAAAGATTTATTTTATTTATTATGTATGCAGTGTTCTGCCTGCATGTATGTCTGAAATTTAGGCCAGAATAGGGCACCAGAATGCATTATAGATGCTTGTGAGCTACCATGTGGTTGCTGGGAAGTGAACTCAGGACCTCTGGAAGAGCAGTCAGTGTTCTTAACCTGAGCCATCTCTCTAGCCCCATGACTTGACTGAGCTGTTTATTAATGATATTTCTGATGTTCTGGGTGTCACAGATACTTTAGAGAAGACTCTTCCAGTCTCTCCTGGAGATGCTGTCATTATGAAACCATGTTTCAATACTCTGGTCACTGAGTGAGGGACAGAGGCTGAGAGTAATGTCCCAGCATCTGGAGCATAAGTTTAACTTACTTCTTCATTTATTTCTTATCCAACAGCATGGCTTTATTATGTGACTCTGAGCCAAGTCTATGGAAGCGTGTCTCAGTGCTTAGTTACTTTTTGCTGTGATACAATACCATGATCAAGAGCGACGTAGGGAAGAGAGAGTTTATTTGAGCTTACGGTTGCAGAGGATTAGTCCTTAACATCAAGGAAGGCATGGCAATAAGTAGCCATCCCAAGAAGCCCACAAAAAGCTGGAAGTGGGGTGTGGTTATACATTCTCAAAGCCCACCCCCAGTGTTGTACCTCCTCCAACAAGGCTCCACATCCTAAGTTTCATAACTCTCCTGAGCAGTGCCGTCTACTGGGATCAAGTGTTCAATTCATGAGCCTATGGGGATATTTCTCATTGAAACCTTAACACAGGAAGGGAGTAGTAACTTCAGGGAGCCACTGTGAGAATTTCCACTGATTCTTGTGAAGACTTCCACTCTGCTCTCTGTTTCCAGAAGTTCCTTCTGAGCAATTAGCAGTGCACCGCTCTGCCAGGCCTACCGTAACAAAGGACCGCAGAGTGGGTACCTAAAACAACATTAATTGTCGTCTTATAATTCTGGAATAGAAAAGTCCAAACTTCTGGTTAGTAGGTTTCCTTTTCAGTTTTTGTTGTGTTTTGTGTTGTTCTCTTTAAAGTCTCCCCGCACCCCAAATCTTCTGTTTGGGTTTTTACATGTCTATATACATCTGTGTCCTGATTTCCCCTTCTTATGAGAAGGCCATGCACTGTGCACTAGGGACACCCATACAACATCACTTTAAGCTCCTCTTTAAAGGTGAATATATTAAAGACACACTTCCTTAATGGCTTGCGTCCATCAGGATGGTCTTGAACTTACTATGTGCCCAAGGATAACCTTAAACTTGTGATTTTCCTGCCATGACCTCCTAAGGACTCTGGTGACAGACCAGGCCCAAGTTATGCAGTGCTAAGGATCAGACCAGGGACTTTGGACATGTTGCATCTGAAATAATGCCCAGGCCAAGAATTATTGACTATAGAAGACTTTCTTGATATGCAGCTCCATTACAAACTCCAAAGGAGTATCTTTGTGAGACACAAGGAAAGGGCTGAAGGCATTAACTTCTGTAGAGGAGAAAAAGAATTGCGGGGTGGAAACTGTGGTTTGTTTCAAGGCTTTGAAACCCAATTCCATTTGTGCATATTTATGAACTCAGGGGAAAAAAGCCATAACCTGCATTTTAAAAAATCAAGCAGAAAATTATGTATAGTAATTGCCTCAGTTTTGCAAAAATATATTAAAAATTCACAGAAAAAAAATAAATACCAACAAAGGTCAGTTTACAATTAGTTTTATTTTCATTACACATTTCTGGATTTTTCATGGTAGTTAGTTCATAAAGAGAAAAAAAGGTTATTTTTTCCTTATGCTAAAATAAAATATATTAAACCAAGATCATTGGGTAGAGACACTATGGATGCTTTTTCTCCATTGGTTTTCTCCAAGATTTACAATAATTTGCTTTCTTGTTTTGTTTTGCTTTTGTGTGTGGGGTGTTGTTTGCTTGTTTGTTTTAGTAATAGGTTCTAGTGTTCCAAGAAATACCTTCCAGTCGAAAAATAGCGAAGGAAGTCAGGCAAGTGAAGAATAAACTGTCAACCTACAGCTGGTGCTCTAGGTTGAAAATCTACCAGATGTACACTCAGCTTTGTACTGTGAGGAACACAGCCTTAGGGATCCTTCACAGTCCTAAACGTGCAGAGAACCAACCTTGATAGAGAACTATCAAGAGCTGCTGTATCCTGTTGCTAAGTGACTGCTCACAATATTTAGCCTTGAAGCAATAAGAAATGGATCGTAGAAACTCTTGCTAAAGGGACTGCTTAGTAAGCTTGCATAAGTGATTGTTTAAGTGCTAAACGAAGTGAAATCAAAGACTGGGAATGTAAATGTGCATGATAGATATCTAAGCACCGAAAAACAGCTAGAACTTTGTGCAGATTTCTGAGCTTCATGTATTGTTGTCATGGGGATTTCCTAATCTGTGTTGTGTATATCTTATTGTTTCAAGACAAATATTTGAATTCCTAAAAAAGAAATGGGATTGAGGCCTAAGGAGGGACCTCTTAATACAAACCCGGAGAAGCTCTCTGCCCTCTCAATCTTTACTTTCAGTGATAGCAAACCAAATGCTGTATTCACTCAACTTAAAGGGATGCCCTTTAAATTGAACAGATTTCACTCTACACACCAAGACAAAAATCCATATATAAAGACATTCCTTTATTTTGTGTTGTTAGTTTTTTGAGACAGGGTTTCTCTGTGTGATCCTAGCTGTCCTGGAACTCATTCTGTAGACCAGGCTGGCCTTGAACTCAGGTCTGCCTCTGCCTCCCTAGTACTGAAATCAAAGATGTGCACCACCACCACCCAGCTAAAGACAATGTTAAATGAACACTCAGTATCCTTTAGGACAAAGGAGTTTTAGATCAGTTGGATTCAAAATTACTCATCTCATCCAAGGCTGTAATGCATATGCCAACTCTATTCTTCTTTGCAGAAGAAGATCCATGTTGGACTCCGATCTTCTAAAAGTCTTTTTCCCAAAGAGTCTCATCTAAAGCTCTGTTGTCTGAAGTCATGAAAATTCTCCCAAAGGTTCTGTTTTAAAATAAAAACCCCTATTTGGTTTGTAATTTTGAGGTGCATGTTAGAAAGCAGGATACCAAACAGTTTGCATGCTCCAAATTGTAACTAAAAGGATATTTATAAAAATACAAATTCATGACCTGGAGAGAAAGTTCAGGGGTTAAGAGTACATAGTGCTTTTGCAAAGGACATGAATTTGTTTCTTAGCATTCAAGTCACATTGCTTATAACTGCCTGTAACTTTAGTTCCAGATTCCGAAACCTCTGGATTCCATGGGCACCAGCGCTCATGTGCACATATCCACACTTAGGCACACACACCTACACATAGTTAAAAAAAAGATGTATGTCTCATATATATNTATATATATATATATGAATTCACAATTACCTGAGAACAAAATAAACAAACTGCTTTCCTGAAGTCTTATGTTTTCCCAGGCATTTAGTTAGTCATTACACAAAACCCACAAAAGTGGTGATTAATTCACCATGAGAGAGATTTTTGCTTTCCTATCTCTCTTTTAATAAATGTTGCCAAATTTTATTCTGTATTTATGGGTAAAATTATGTGAATGACCCTAGAGATCAACCTTACATAAGTAGGTCTATTCATAACATTTCAGCAACTATATTTTGTGATTTTTGTAGGACTTGTGCCCCGAATAATCTCTGTGCTCCAAAAAAGCTCAGTACCTACAAAAACACGATGCCATTCCTGCAGGTATAGAAAAGCAAGCCTTGAATGTCCCAGGATTTGGAATATTCAGACTTGTCAGTAACTCTCTGGTACTGAAAGTAAACAGCCTGATATTTTTAAAGAATCATTTGCATGTGGGATCTGGGAAAACAGACTTGGCTGCTTCCCATCAACCTCAAGCTAATGACAGAAAAAAACTGAAGTTTCTGAGCACAAAGTCTTTGACAAGGATGCTGTAGACAGAAAGAAGGCACAGCCTGGGCTTGACATCTTGTGACCAGTCTTCAAATATTCTGATATCCTTTATTGGACCAATCTGGAAACAATGCACAAACATTACTACCACTTATTCTATTCTGCTGCCTGATTCATTCACAAGCATAGTAAGTTTGCTCTGGTCTTAAGTTTAGAGAGGGGGAAATGATGTAAATTGTCTGTCTAAGGCTAAACAAACACAACTGTGAGCAAAATATTTTAGAGTGCCATTGCTTTTCCAAACTATACTTGTTGTGTCTTTTTTTGCTGTTTTTGTTGACAAGAGTAAGTAGATTTTACTATATCTCCATTGAAAAAATGACTAATCTCGACAAAAATTCATTAGCACCATGTGGATACTTCTCTAGACGTTCTTCAGTTGCTGATGAATTCCATCAAACCAAAAGAAAGTCAAGGTAATGTGGATGATTTCTGCATTATGAGATAAGACTACTCATTATTTTGACATCACACCAAGCCATGTCCTGGGTGGCACTGTCTGGTCTAATGGAACAAAGTGTAACTAGGGAGGTAAGTCAGAATCAAGAAGCCCAGAGGGCTGACTGAACCTCTCTAAACAGTTTTCCCCAGTTTTCTTGATCTTGAGATAAAAAGCCTAGCGCAGATTCTGGAAATTATCAGTTTTCATCATGTTCAAGGCCATCACAGCTTTCACCCAGAACTGCGAGAGTTGAGCAGCCTATAAAGGAGGAAGGCTGTCATTGCTGTGAACTTCACATAGCTATCTGGATCATCAGGTAGCTGGTGGGAGCATGAGTGGGGGCTGAGTGCTTTGGTACCTTCATGGTACACAGGAGAGGGCCCTTTTATTGAGTATAGTGTGCTACCCACCTGTCTTTCTCTTTTGTGGAGTTTGCAGTTATAGATCCCTCTTACATCCTATAGGTCACTACTAAAAGAAGCTCCCTAAAACTACAGATTTTTCTGGTCAACCATTTGTTGTATTCATGGAATGACAATTATCACAATCTTCCAAAAAGGAAAACCCAAGAAAAAGTCTTGCCTTTCTCTTTCATTAGATTAAAAAAATAAGTCCTAGAGAAATGAAGTGACTTGTCCAAAACCACGCAGCAGGGTCTTTTCATAAACCTCAAAGCCAACAGGCCTCAAGGCCACCCTCATGGACAGCTCCACTCACAGTCCCCTTTGCTCTTATATTATGAAGTGAAGATGGATTGTTTTCCATTGTAACAGTGTGGTTGAAAGGGGAACTGGGCTCACTATTGTTTCATCCTAAGGGACTGCCATATTCCATATAAATAGCCCAAGAAAAGATCAAAATTCCAAAGTGGAAGCACAGTGTCTCCTGAACGCATATCACTTTTACACCACTGTCAAGTCGACCCCCTGTAGAGCATTGACCTGTCCCACATAGGACTACATCAACCCAAATTCCCCTTAATGACTATGTTTTAGGTAGGTATGCAATGTAGAGTGACTGCCTGCATGGGGGATGGAGAAGTTGCCCTCTTGGTTTTCAAGCCTGGAGGAATTCCCTGCTTTCTCAGAGGATCCCAGACTCATGTGGACATAAAACAACAACCAAAAAACCCCCAAAATCTAATGACCAGGTAAAAACAAACAAGGAAAGGAATGTAAATGAAATGTACTGTGTCTGTACCCTCACTCCCTGTAATGGTTTGAATGAGAAACGTCCTCCATAAGCTCCATGTACTTCATCACTTTGTCCCCAGGTGGTAGCACTTTTGGGGAAGGTTATGAAAGGTTGGAGACTCTCTAAGAAATGGAGCTTTTGCTACAAGCAGTATGTCACTAGGAATGGGCTTTGAGGTTTTATGCCTTGGTCTCACTTCCAACTCTCTCTTTTGTTTACTGTGTGCATTTAAAATGTGATCGATCTCCCTGCCTTCTAACTTCTGAATCAACTTCACATTCCTTCCTTCTGTGCCTTCCCTGCCATATGGACTTTATCNNNNCCCCCCCCCGGAACTGTAAGTCAAGTAAATCCTGTGCTCCCCAGTGTTGCTTTTGGCCAGAGTGTTCTTGTTACAGCAGCAGAATTGAAACAGAACACTGTTGTAGTCCAATGTCCTGGTCACTGGGGTTTTGCTAGGTTGATCTTGAGGAGAACATACTAGTGAGATGAGGTGAAATAACACAGAAAGTAAGAAAAAAGCCATTTTATCAAATATTACTTTATGTAAAGATTTTTTTGCATTGTTTATGCTGCCTTCATTTATGCAAAGATATGTCACTGTTTTATCTTACCTCTCTAAGGTCTAATAATAAACTGAATGGCCAATAGCTAGGCATTAGAGGGTTAAGTGGGACAGGAAGGCAGAAAGAATAGTTAGGAGGAGGAATCTAAGCTCAAAGAGAGAGAAGAGAATAAGGGAGAACAGAGGGAAATGCCTGGTGCTAGTCAGATGGTCAGACATGAAGTAGCACATACAGAATGAAAGACAGGTAAAAGGCCCTCAGGCAAAACCTAAATGAAGAGAAACAGGTTAATTGAAGTTATAAGATCTAGTGGGACAAGCCTAAACTAAGGCTGAGTATTCATAACTAGTAAGTCTCTATGTTACAATTTGCAAGCTGATTGGTGGCCCAAAAGAAATCCTGTTACATTTGGTGCCCAATGTGGGACCATTTCCACATAGGGCCTAAGAAAGCTGGGAGGAAAATGAAAACAAACAAACAACTGGATACTGCTACTTTAAGAGGCTCTGTGGTACAGTGAACACTATAGCATTTAGCACATTGAGTAGAAACAGAAAGCTAAGTAAAAACACTTGCCACAGTGTGGGCACCAGATTCCTAAACACAGCTCTCAGCCAGGCCCATGAGGTGTAAAGCTCAACTCTCATGGACCCAAGCAGGGCAGAGCCAATGCAAAGTTCCTTAGCAGTTTTAGGTTTGACTCATGTGATGAGAAAAGGCTAGACACACACACACACACACACACACACACACACACACAGAGTTAGACAGGTCCAGATGAAAAATTCCTCTAAACAGATTATACTGTGTTTAAAAATGTGCATTAGGCTTATGAAAGAAAAGAAAATGGGTATAGACTATAGCAAAATATACTTTTAAAGTAATAAAGTCTTTAAAGAGAAAGTAATATAAAGGTGTTGTAAGGTGTGGGGGGGTGTTTGTTTGTACTGGCTGCCCAGAACTGAAATAATCACACAAAACTGTATTAATTAAATCACTTCTTGGCCCATTAGCTCTAGCTTATTATTGGCTAACTCTTACATATTAATTTAACCCATCTATCTCCATGTGGCTGTGGCTTACTGGGTAAAGTTCCTAGAGTCTGTTTCTGGCGGTGGCTCCACAGCTTCTCTCTGACTCCACCTTTCTTTCTCCCAGCATTCCATCCAGTCCTCCCCACCTACCTCTCCTCTGCTATAGGCTCAAAGCAGTTATTTATTCATTAACATTCATCACAGCATACGAAGGGAAATCCCACATCATAAAAGAAAAAAGTCACGTAAAGATGGGAATTACACAGAGAGTCTGTATCCTGTATGGTGTTGTGTTGACTTTGAAGTTTTTGAATACTGATAAGTCAGTGACAGCTGCTGAGAGACATGGAATCGTAAAAGTGACTGCTGAATTAAGCCAACCTAGATAATTTAGATATGTTTTATTTTAAAATGTAATTCAGAAAATGTATTGTTGTGGATGCCTTCAAGGTTAATAGAGATCAGTCTTGATCAGGGGAGACCTCCTGAAAATCTTGATCACAGACGTAAGAAATAAAGCAGGAAAAAGGACAAGACAGGTGACAGATATGCTAATCCCTTTGCATGGGACCAGCTCTGAGACTGGATGACAAATGTTACTGTCAGATTTCCAGGACTTGACTGTTATCTCAATTTTCTTAGGGTCCTCTGGGATACTGTCATCCCCCATGTAGTGCCATACCTGCTCTAAGCACCACACACTATAGTACAGTTTGAGAGTCACGCAAGGGCCTGGAAATTGAAAGACACACACAAGCACAGAGACCCGGGTGCCAAGAATGCCACAAGAATACCCACTTTATTGTGTTCCAGGGCAACTTATATAGGGTCTCCTTGACTAATGGCCACACCTTAACTCTTACCTGCAGGCCCACCAGAAACCATTCCCCTGCCATCAGGAACTCCTGAAGTTCTCATGTTCAGAGCAGCTGCAAAACAAGTTGTATTCTCAGAGAATCTGCAAGCATAGGAAAATAAGTTGTTTACTCCTGTAGGCAGGGGGTCACAGGAAATTCAGGGTCTGGGGGATCCATAGTCTCCAATATCTCAGACAACAGGAAGTAGTCTAGGAAACACAATACCCACATTCCCAAGAGTGGGGTGCGTGGTTTCAGTTATTTGATGGGTTATTTATGTTTGTCATCATTTAGTGGGGATATGGGAATATAGGATAAAAAGAAAACTATTATTAACCTTAAATATTTTACATTGTTATGGGTTTTGGCACACTGACATAGGTTTAAAGTTATTTTTGTTATACTGTATGTGTGTTTCTACTTTTGTTTGGGGTATTGTGCTTATGCAGCTCAATTTAAAATGTAAAGTATAATTAAGAAATGCAGGTTAGTAGTTAGTTATCTATAATAATCAAACTTGTACTTTGGTATGTTTTCAAATTTATACACAGATATATTTTAGATAGATGATTTTCACACACTTCAGACCTACAGAATATTTCATACATTTAAGATGTTTTATTACATAAAGTTTCTCATGACAGTGAGATGCATCTGCTCCTGGCAACACCAATCTATTTCATAAAAGGATGATGGGCATTGAAGAATCTCAATATCAAGTTTGCTTTCATTGTGACAAGGCTAGCCATTCAGGCAAGAAACTGCCTTTGCCTTGACTGCTGACAGTATGCTGTACAAACTAAACAAGCAGTACACAAAGGAAAAAGACTGCTGAACTTTGCCAAGACAAGGTAGGATAGTCCTTCAAAATTCCTTATTCATAGACAAGTCTACCAGATATTCAAGGCCTGTAGGCCAAAGATGGATTCCCTAACATTATAGAAGAACCTTTGGTGACTGTCCAGGCAGCCAAATGTCTGTCATTTCTATAGTTCTGGAAGTGGCTTGCGCTGAACTTCCTATTTATTCAGGTAATATTATATCCTTCTGGAGTCTTTGGTGGAGTTAAAGACTAGATAGTTATAGTTCCAGTTTTTCTTAGTTATGATAGAAAATAAATTATATACAAAGCTTTGAACTCTTAAAGATAGGATAGAAAAATAGAGTAATTTCTCTGAATTTGCCAAATACAAATAGACTGGCTATTGTAAATGTAATTCTTACTTGATAACTGTTCTTATTGTATATGGTTTTGCTATGTTAAAGTTAAAACCATTTCTTTTTATTTAAACATCCACTTAAAAAGGGGGAAATATTGTGGAATATCACTTTAAGTGAAGATATGTTACATTTGCTTATGTTATAGAATATTACTTTAACTATGGCAAGGTATGTTACATTGGTTTATGCTGCATTTGTTTAATGATGTAAAGATTTGTTGCAGCACCTGCATAAGGCACCTGATTTATCTACTAAAAAGCTAAACGGCCAGTTGCTAAGCAGTAGAGGGATGGGTGGTACTGGCAGGCAGGAAGAATAAGTATGAGGAAGAATCTAGGCTTGGGAGAGAAGATAGAAAAAGGGAGAAAGGAAAGGAGACACCCAGGGTCAGCCAGCCAGACACAGAGAAGTACATACAGAATGAAAGAAAGGTAAAAATCCCTGAGGCAAAATGTAGATGAAGAGAAATATGTTAAATTAACTCATAAGAGCTAGTGGGACAAACCTAAACTAAGGCCAAGCATTCATAATTAATAATAAGTCCCAGTGTAATGATTTGGGGACTGGTGGTCTGAGAAAACCACTACAGTAACCCCATATGAGTTTGCTTATTCATCTGTCTGTATATCTATTACCATTTATTTAGGTTGTCTGGGAATATGTTGTGTCCCAGGAAGGCTTCAGAAATCAGTGATGACTTTAGCAATGCTATAACCACTGCCCACTAAGGGCCTGCTTGTGGCCAGCATTCCACTTACTATGTTCACTTCATCATTCCATTGAACCTCTTCGTGGCTGCATGGCTGAGCTCTCTGTTTAGTACCATTTCACAGTTGAGTAGCTTAAGCTGTGGCAAGGTCATTGTCCACATCTAGTAAAAAGGAGCACCTAAGATTTCACTTAAGATGGTCCAAGTCAAGACCTTGTTTTCGGCTACTTTCCTGGATCATAAGGAGATCACAGTCTAGTGAAAGGTACAGACATGTAAACATACAATTTCCATGTAGCCATTCCTAACACATTCAGGACTCATTAAAATACCTATTATGAAAATAGTAGGCAATGTGCCAGATTTCAAGGCTAGAAAAATTCAAGAAGATACCAAGAATTCAGAGTCCAAGGAACCAGAGGCCAGCCCCCATGGGACTCCATGAAGAGCTCTTCACTTGCTTCTCCATTTGAATTACTTGCGGTTTAACTCACAGCTACTTGATGCCCAGAATAAGTCCCATACACTACTGAATGCATAACCCTAGTACTATGGCTGCATGTGTGAAGCACCCAGAATCTGATGGGTGAAATGTAGGCACAATTTAAAACTCTCCAGATGTAGGTATGCAATTCCCTAATATGGACACTGTTTCTGAGAGAGCAGCTCCGATATTGCAATCTAGGGAAATGGAATTTGGATTCTGATATTTCATTTGTGGAATGCTTGATGCTTGTCCACATGAGAGCCCTGGCTTCTGTAGCCCTTCATAATTTTAGAATCTAACACAAACTTACTCTATTCTTTTTTTGTGTGTGTGTATATATTTATACATGTATGGATGAACATGTGTGTGAAGGTCAGAGGTCAATGTCATTTGACATTGCTTTCCACCATCCTTTTAAATCAGGTTCTTGTATTTCGCTAGACTGACTGGCAGGAAGCCCCAGGAATCCTCCCCAGAACTGGAATTGCCACCATTCATGAATTTTTACCTGGTGCTAGTTGTCCAACATGATGTCTTCATGTTTGTGTAGCAAACATTTTATAGACTAACCCATCTCCCCAGAACCTCATCAACAGTAACATTAATTTCTACAATAATAAAGTATCAAAACTATATAAATATGAGTTTCAAACTATGGTAAATCCCAGCTTTGTTCCTTCCTGACTCTTTGAATAAATCATGCAACTTCATACAACTTCAGTTTCCTCATCTCTAAAATGAAAACAATAACCTATGTTTTAGGGTCTTAACAAGAATGAGATGGTGGGGTTTGATAGTGGGTTATGTTTTGGTGTCTGTTTTGTTGGGTCATAATGCCACATTTGTCAAACATTATCTTAGATGCTCTGAACATGTGCTTTTATAATAACATTTTATTTATGTGTAAATAGATGTCCAGATTTCTACCATGTGTCTCTCATCTAATCTCACTTGGATCCTCCTGTGGCTTTTGTCCCTTTCTACCCACAATGCAACCCACACAGCAACCAATGTTCCTCTAACACAATCCTTTGACCTTGGATTAATTCGTTGTCGCTCACTGGGAACCGAAAGGCTAGACAAAAGACTAGTGTATGGCAGAATTCATTTGCTGATTTAAAAAAAAATCAAACCTATCCACCAGTTCAGGAATACTTACTGAGAGTCTGATTGAGAGCAAACACTTGTCTAGATATTAGGACCTCATCATCACAAATTGTTATTCCCCCTCTCATGGGCCTTATCTGTTATTTGGTATGTAGTTTAATTAATTGCTTTACTAATTCATTCAATATATGCTTACTGAACATCTAATACATTCTAGGGCTTTTTTTTCAAATGTTAGAAGTATAGCACAGAATAAAACAAACAGGAGCCCCTGTCTTCTTAGAACTCACATTCTAATTAGAGGAGACAGAGAATAGCCAATAGTGTAGCCCACGGTCCCGAGTGTAGACTAAGAGATTTGAATGTACAGCTGGACCCACAGGCTTTGAAGTCAGGTTACACCCTATATTAGCACTAAAACCCATCAAGCTACAATTTTTCTAGACCATAGTGACCTTACCTGCACAATGCTGATAGTCACATGACCTACAATTTTTGTTAGAACTAAGCAAGGTTTTTGAGAAGCTCTTAGGAGAGTACCCAGCTATTCATTAGTAGATGCATAATCAATAAATAACAGCTTTTCAAAAAAAATAAAGAAACCATCATCTTGACATATCCCCAGTTGAAATGTGATGTTGTGAGATGGATGAACGTCTTGGATTTTAAAGAAATGAGGCAAGAGTTTGCCTTTCTAACATGTTCTCACACCACGTACCCTTACGTTTGAATCATTCTCTCAGCCACACTTGTCCTCTTTTCTTTCAGGACCACCTTAGACACTTTTGTTGAAAACTAATAATTGAAATGAAATGCAGAACATGTGAAAAAATTGGCTAACTGCACTTCCATGCGACCCCAATATTTTTAGCAGACCAGGAAAAAGGCTCCCAGGTCTCTTCCATCACTGACTTGGACCCAGCTCAGTGCCTTTAATGATTCAGAAAATGAGAAAAAAATCTGTTTCCTTCATCAGGTTGGGACTTGGCCTGGCCTTTCCTGAATTTCTTGAAAATCAAGTGGCAACTGTGCTATAATTCAAAAGCATGGTTTTCTGAAAATGACTGGGCATCAGCAGCCTGCCTCATAAATCTCTGATATGACACTGCATACATTAAAAATTCAACAATATCCCACAGCCTCACAACCGAGCACATGGTTCATTCACATGCAAAACCAGATGCTTGGCTAATGTTGGGCAACACCTTAAACTAGCAAGCATAGTTTCCTAGGTCAAATTTTCTTTGGTTAAGTAAGAAATAGGAGACTTTAGATCACACATATCTGGGGAGATCAGAGCCCTTCCTGGAAGCATAGCCTTCCTTGATACCAGAAAGTCAAAAGCAGATACGAATTACAGCACAACTTCTCCTTCTACCCCAGGCACAGTTCCCACATGCCATGCAATCCCCACAGCAGCCCCAGGACAGAGGGGCCATCTTCTCCCTGAGAAACCAGGTGACATACCCAGATTATTACAACTAGCTAAAGGAAAATTTATAACAACCTCTGCCTTTGAGCTATGTAACTAATTGTTCCGCCTGACCAAAAGTGCTCCCTAAATATGAGACTATGGGTGCTAAAATATATCAGCTTTGAGAAAATTGGGACAAATGGGTGACCCTGTGTTTAGTACAGTGTTTTCTATCAGAGGCTCAAAAATGAGGGCTTACAGATCTGTTGTCGGGGGGGTTTCTGTCCTGCCCAGTTCCCACAATTGAGTCCCAAAGAAACCACACAGAAGTCTACATTAACTATAGACTGATTGGCCCATTAGCTCAGGCTTCTTATTAACTCTTATAACTTATA
>LOEQ01004613.1:74305-94621 GCA_001685075.1 Bramus lutescens
GATGATGATGATGATGATGATGATGATGATGGGCTCAATAGAAGGACTGAGCTTTCAGGCTTGCCAACGTGAAGACCATGGAGGATGAAACATGCATGCCATCAAAAAGCAAAATGAAGAGTTGTGAAAATGCTTAGTGAACACAATGTGTCCAGCTGAAAGAAGGGCTCCACATGACAGGTCCCCCTGATACCAAAGGAAGAGGAAAACTAAACCAAGACCCTTTCACATACTGGAAAGGAAGTTGTGCCAAGAACTGCATGGCTTCAACATGTAATGCAGGGGAGGCGTGGAGAGGATCTGTTTCTTTGCTTATATCAAATACTGTATCTTGAGAATTTATTTGGGAGAACCCTCCTTTCACTTAAATATAGCGAACATGTGTCATGAAGAAAGCAACATGTCCAAACACACATTCCATGTCCTCATTTTCCTTGCCCATTTCAAAGCTTAGTATATTTTCTTTTAGGATAATAACTAAACTTCCTTATCAGTCATTGGTTTGGTTAGAAATTTTTCTGAAAGCATAAATCAGAATGACACATCAAAAAATTTTAGGCTTAGCAATTCTACGACAGTCATTTGTAACATCTTCAAATTCCTGTATTCCGGAAAAACTACTTATCATTCTCTCTGAAAAGTTCCCAATGTCTTCTGAGCAGTGGTAGCACATGCCCTTAATCCCAGTACTCAGGAGGCAGAGACAGGGGGATAATCAGTGAGTTTGAGGCTAGCCTGGTTTACAGAGTGAGTTTCAGGACACATAAGGCTACCGAGAAACCCTGTCTTAAAAAAACAAACAGCAACAACAGTTTCCCAATGTCACAAAAGCAAATTTATACTTACACTTTATCAGTACAGTATAATTTGATTTTTTTTAATGTGGAAGAGGTCACATCCTGATAAAGGAGCCCATAAAGAGCCCCTTTCCCATTTCTCTTCTTGTTTTAGAGGCAGGGTCTCATGTATCTCAGGCTGGCCTTGAATTCATGGTGTAGCTGAGAATGATCTCTAACTTCTGCTTCTCCTGCCTCAACCTCCTAAGTGTTGTGATTATCCCACATCAAGTTTTATATAGTGTTAAAAATAGAACTCAGGGCTTAGTAGATAAGCCTCTACTGAAAGAGCTATATCCCCAGTGCTTAGTCTTGTTCTCTCCATAACACCATCTTAGGAATTAACCCTTGACAGGAGATGTGCACAGTCTCTTCTATGAGGAGTATCCTAATGACTTTGTCACGTCCACTTGGCCCTGCCTCCTGAAGGCTTTCCCACCCCCACCCCTTACATCACCACAGTGCAGGCTAAGCTGTGAGCACATGCTCTTGGGCAATGCACGCAAACCTTATCTATCCCTTCCAAAACATTATCCTTTAAAACTGTGTCCATACCTTTAACACTATCCCAGCACCATTCAAAATAGTTTGTTGGTTTCTCAAGAAGTTAAACAGTCTTTTGCCATTTGGTCCAACTCTTTCCTTCTGGATGTTTGTCCCCCTCCAAATGAAACTATATGCCCATGCACTAATCTACACATTAATGTCTAGAACCCCTTCATTTATCATATTCAAAATGTGAATATCAGCCAAATGTCTGTCGTCCAGTAAGTTGATAAACAAATTATGCTATACACATACAGTTGACTTAGTAATAAAAAGTAACCAACCTTTAAAATAAAGTGTGTGTACATGTGTAAGTTTGGTGTATGTATATATGAAGTATATGTACATGTGCGCAGATGCATACACTTTTGCACACACTCACAGAGGCTCAAGGAGGACAAGGTGTCCTGCCCTATGACTCTTGACTTTATTCCCTTGAGATAGGGTCTCTCACTGACCTGGAGCCAAGCTTATGGCCTGCAAACCTCAGTGATCCCTTGTCTCCACTCCCCACAGCTTTGGATGATAGCCCCTAGGGCAGCCACATCTAGCTTCTCACATATGTGCTGGGATCTTAGCTCAAATGGGCAGTGGAGGTGGCATTACCAACTCCGGGTCAAGTGAAATAGTCAATGAATAGCATTCATATAACTGATTATACACCTGAAGGTGGGATGAAATTATTTTCCTAATTTCACAATACACAAAGACAAATTCCAGATAGCTAAAGGCCTTAACTGTGAAAAGTAGCAGCTTATCATTTTTAAAGTCATACAACTCTTTATAATGTCACATTACAAAAATCTATTTAAGTAAGATACAGAGGCACAGCCATAAGAGAAAACATAATTGCAACGACATTTAGGTTTTCAGGGTGAAGGGTACCACAGATAAAGTCAAGAATGAAGCCACAGATTGGGAGACTGTTTGCCATTTATATAATTGACAAGAGATTAGGATGTTGAATGTAGAAAGATGGACAAAGTGGAAGAAGTCCGAATGACCAATGAATGCGTAAAAGATGATCAGTTGACCTAATTGATCAGGGAAATGAAAACAAAACTCAGTGCCACAATTACAAAGAAAGTTCAGAGCAATCATGCAGAGACTTGATTCTGCAAGTTTGGAGTATACATGTCAATATTGCGCCCCCATGTGATGTGGCAGACACAGTTGGTCCTGGTCAAACAGATTTCCTTCACCTTCTCTGGATAGCATGTCTCCAAATGAAGATTTCAAAACATTTCTCAAACTTCCTTATACACTGGTCTAGCCATGCGGGTCACTTCTGGCAATGAAATTTAAGAAGAGACCAGAAGCCTGAAGGAGGGATTCTGAGAAAAATATTCTTATCTGATGAGAAGAGTCCTGAAACCAAGCCCTGTCTCCATGACCTTTGCTCCCTAGATGTGATTATGGGAGGACACAATGGCTACAACTGTTGCAACCGTTCTCTGACTAGAAGCTTGAGGATAAAAACCACATCTCAGGAGCTAAAAGACTAGAAAGGAAGGGTCTGATTCTTACTGACTGTGGGGTCACTTCACTTCTGGGTATCTCATTTTGTGTGTTTCTGTGTGTGTGTGTGTGTGTGTGTGTGTGTACCACAAAGATGTTGAAACCTTCACCCTAGTATTTCTGAATGTATCCTTATTTAGAAAGAAGAGCTTTGTAGAATACACACACACAACACAGAATACACACACATTTTTTGAGTACATTTAGTGTGGCTTGGGACTACATTATTTCAGGACTGGCCACCTTGTACTGGATAACCAATTGGGGCCTCATTTAAGGGAGAGGCTAACTCATCCAAAGAGGCCATCAACTGGAGAGGGAA
The DNA here is from genome assembly GCA_001685075.1 of Bramus lutescens. Taxonomy (NCBI): domain Eukaryota; kingdom Metazoa; phylum Chordata; class Mammalia; order Rodentia; family Cricetidae; genus Bramus; species Bramus lutescens. The sequence goes on from LOEQ01004613.1 coordinate 77,528, forward strand.
TATTAGAGGAGGAATATGGGAGGAGATGGAGGGAAGAAAGGAAAGAAAAATGTGATGTAGTGATATTTTAATTCTAATAATTTTTTTAAAAATTGAACAGCTAAAAACCATCTTTGTAGATGATCAATTTTATATGAAGTCACCGGGGCAGTTCCACATCCCATATCGCTGGGCTGATGTAGAAATGAAGAAACTGGGGCTGGAGAAATGGCTCCGTGGGTAAAGTTTACACATGCAGTGTATGAGAACCTGAGCATGTGTGTCAAAGTTAGGCACAGAAGCCTTCAGTGGCCAGCCAGTCTAACCAAAACCCAGGTTCAGTGTGAGGATTTGTTTCACAAAATAAAATGAATAACAATAGAAAGAAATATCCAGCCTTGTTCTCTGGTCTACGCTTGTGCGAGCGCACACACACACACAGGAAGAGTTTACAAGTAGAAATAGACTTGTACAGAGAGAATACAGTATAAAGACACNCGGAAGCCTTTCCACTCAGCCAAGGATGTCTATAGATCCCAGGACTTGGGAGACGGGCATGGGACAGAGTCCTGCACAGCCGCCCTGCATAGACCTTCCTCCTCTTTTGACTTCCGACCTCCAGACTGTCAGTACATTTCTGCTGTTGAAGTCATACGTGTAGTAAAAACCTTGTTAGGGTGGCTCTGGCAATTTAAGAAGCCAGTGAAAGTAACCATGGTACATTCTGTGACTCATATTTATACATAGGTAAATGCCATCGAAATTGTAAAATACCCTTCATTGGAAAACACAGTTAACCCCATAGAACCAAAGTGTGCAATAAACACAAAATAAGAACAGCCTGGAGGTGGTACCTTTTTTCATCATTCTGGTGATCAGCAAGCTAAAGACACCTGGCAGAGTTGGGGGTATGAGAAAACGGAAACACTCGTTGTGTCAAGAATGGAACCACCCCAAGAAGAGAAATTGGACATTTTTTTAATTAAAAAATATGTCTTAACTTAGCAAACTTACTCCTAGGATTTTCTATCTTACACACACACACACACACACACACTTACTTTATCTTAGCATTTCTTAGGAACTGTTACAAATATTAAAGCACTGAAAATGTCCCCATGTAAATCTAGTGTACAGAAAATTCATCAAGTGTGACTCCATTAACCGTGGAAATGAGAACCAGCTGGGCTCATCGACAAGAACCCTGTTCAATGCGGAGGAAGAGGAAAGTGAGACACAGAGAGAAAACATGTTGAAAACAAGAGTCTGTGCTGCCTTGTGCTGGGAGCATTTCGAGAGAGCTCTGAGAGGAAACAAATGGCAGGATTAGTCACTGAGAAAAGGGGGAAAGAAATTGAGAGAGGTGTTTCGTGAGCTGAGTCTGCAACTAGCTACTTTTTAAAAAACTGAAAGAATGCTATGACATGGTATGGCATTTTTTTCTATTGTGTTATTGATCAAAAAGGGAAGTTCCTAATATCCCATGGACATCTCAATGTGTTTAAAATATTCACCACTTAACTTCCTTAGCTTTAAGACATTGACAGAAGGCTCTGGTTGAGGTGCATGAAAGGAGTGAATCCTTTGGTGTACTAGGAGTGAGGAAAAGCTAACTTGGTAAAGGAGAAACACACAGTTCTTGGCTGTGAATGGACCTGCTCTGACCCTAAGATTACACAATGCCTTTGAAAAAGGGGTTACAGCAAGAAAGTAGGTCCCAAACTACAACTGTCTGCCCTTACCTCTGTCTGAGCATCCTTTTAAATCTCTACCAATTGTGTGTGTTTTCTGCCTGTGTCCTTGAAGGACTTCCAAGGAGATTTCATCACTGGCAGCTTAGATGCCTTGACAGATGACAGATAATTCAACTTGCAATAAACATCTACTCTCAGGAATCAAGACGACCAGCTTTATTATGAATTTCGTTCTATTTAACCTAGGAGTGCAGAAATGACTTCATAATATTTGTTTGACAGTCATAATAAGAGGAGGGAGGGAGAGAGGGGAAAAGAAGACAAGAGGAAGAAGGGAGGGAGGGAGGGAGAGAGAGAGCATTTGAACAGTGTAGGGAGAATCTGGTGGTAGCCATGAGAGGGTATCCCTTACCTATACCTTGAGTCAAATTCTTTCTTCAAACTCAGTTCGAGTAATCACTGCTAAAGACTCCACGATCATTGTGCTTATTAATTTTGATCAACTTGACACATGCTATCCACACCTGGGAGGAGGGAAGCTTAGCTAAGGAATTGCCTCCATTTGATAGGGCCTATGGGAACATCTGGGGGACATTTTGTCAATTGCTAATTGATGTGAAAGAGTCCAGATCACTGTGGACAGTCCCACCTTGGGCTGATGGGTCTGGGCTATATAAGAAAGATAACAGAGCAAGTCAGAGTACAAGTCAGTAAATAGTGTTCCTCAATGGCTCTGCTTCATTTCCTGCCTTGATGTCCGTGAGTTCCTGCCCCCTTCAGTAGTGAATTGTGACCTGGAAGAGCAAATATTTTCCTTTTCTCACTAAGCTCTTTTTAATCATGGTGGTTATCACGGCAACAGAAATCAGACTAGGAGAGTAACATATGTAAAGTCAAACTTGTTCTGTGTGTGTATACCACATCTGACATATTCTGATAAGGAGAACACACCATACAATTAAAAATTAATTCATTACAAAATATTCTAACTGCATTATGTAAACTACTCAATGTGGAAGCCATCTATCTGGTTAAGCAGGCATGGACTGCTTTTGTCCTTCATTTTAAACTTTATTCATTTTTTAAGTGGTGGGACCACCCACTATTTAGGATTCTAACTGGGGGTTAATTGGTTTCACATTCTTCATCTTGTGTTTTAAATTTTTAAGCAAGCATTCTACAGCGGGCATGCTTCCTTTTCATTGCTTGAGAAAAATTAGTCCTTAAAGGGAATAAAAAATATTAGTCTCTTGCTTGGCTGACTCCATATTTCTTGACTCAGCTGTCACTCCCCTGTTTCCTCATCGTCTCTCCCAGAGTAGGTACTTATTGGTTAAAACTATCTCTCCATTTCCACCCATATCAGCATATGAATATAAACACCTTTCTCTTTCTGACCCTTCATAACACATGTGCACAGGAAACCAATTCTTCATCTTTCACTTGGCTTCCTGTTTTGTTTTTTTTCTCAATGTCTTAAATCTATTCTTGTCACCCTCTTCTACTTTGAGAAAGCTGATCTTTTCAATATCCTGACATGATCAATTTCCAAGTAGTTTCTCAAAGAACAAGACTTATCGCTGTTCAATTCTGGAGTCATTTTGCCAGAAAACCATGTCCACACCAATTTGGTGAATGAAACCCTTCCCACTCCAAGTTGCTTTGGGTCATGGTGTTTATCCCAGCAACAGAAAGCAAAGGAGAGCAGTCATAGATGTAGTACCACCTTTCCCATGTAGATATTCTTTGTCTGACGCTTTCTCTGTAAAAGAAACTGTCTTCACCCCAATTCCCAGACACCTCTGGAGCACAGGCAAGAACTTATATTTCCACCCAATTGGATGCGTATTTACCTTTTTGTGAATATGTTTGTGCTTTCTATTTTTAATTATATAATTCTATTAAATTGTATGTAAGTAAATTGGGTAAGAGATAAATAAAAACAATGCTTCCTATGAAAATTAAGTGCTTGTTTCAGTAAATAATGACCTTTGTGAGTCTATTGAAAAAAATGCTGCATTTGGCATTGAAATGCCAATTGTAATGACCGCTGGACATTATGGATTTCTGGAGGCCTTCCTCACTTAGATGACTTCTTAACCTACTTAAAAGGCTCTGCCTCTCCAGTAACTCCTCAGTTTCTTCCATTTTGCACACCAGCTGTTACCTATTTCTGTTCTTCCCAGAGAAATGCAGTTGCAAGAGTACTATGGTTTGGAGAGAGAGGGGCAGATGTAGTGAGAAGTGGATATACTCTGGGTACATTTGGTAAAGGGAACAGACAAGACTCATGCCCAGGCTGTCTTCAAACTCACCATATAACCCAGGCTAACCTTAAACAGCATTCATCAGCTTCTTAATGATGGGATGAACATACGCACCCACACCAACCTGGATATATTTAACAGTAGAACCATTTCATTAAGTGTGTGAGTGTATACAGAATGTGGAGGGGGAAAAGGAGAAAGAAGCGATGCCAAGATGTTTTTAGTTGAGCTACTGGAAAATAAGCTGCTATTTCAAATAGGGAAAGAACAGAGTGAAACAAATTGAGAAATGCACCAGAGATTTGGATCTGTACAAATGAGCTTTGTAACTCCCGCTGCTGTCCAAGTGGGGATTTTTCAATAGGAAGTGGGGTTGTGACAGTCTTGGGGTTGTGAAGTTTTGGGTGAAGCTATGAATTTGAAAGCAAACTGTTGAGCGATAGGGAAGAAAATGTTTCACAAGGAGGGTGTGAAGTCAACTTTTTCTAGTGATTACGATTGGTCTAGTGAGATGAAGGCAGGCAACTAATGGGAGACTGATGAATCTGGTAAGATTGGCTTAAGAGTGGTAGCAATACCGAAATGAACTAAAGAAAAATTAATGAGGGCCTCTGGATGACTTTCTTAGTTCCATTCTTGTCTTGTTACTGTCTATTCTAAGTTGGTGTGGGACAATTGTATTCTGCAAATGATATTTTAAATAAACACTGATTGGTCAGTAGCCGGGCAGGAAGTATAGGTGGGACAACCAGACAGGAGGTAGAGGCAGGTCAATGAGTTCAGGAGTATTCTGGGAAGAAGGAAGCTCTTTCTGCAATTGTGAGCCTGCCACAGAAGAAACAAGATGTGACTGCCTCCTAAAAAAGGTACCAAACCATGTAGCTAACATACTAGAATAATGGGCTATATAAGTTATAAGAGTTAATAAGAAGCCTGAGCTAATGGGCCAATCAGTTTATAGTTAATGTAGACTTCTGTGTGATTTCTTTGGGACTTGACTGGCAGGACAGAAAACTCAGTCAACACTAAGTGAGATAGCCAACATGGTTTTTCTTTAATTAAACAGTGACATGCCAGTATAGAGTACTTTCAACACACAACACTAGTGGCATTTATCTTGTCTGTGAAGGTCAAAAATAGCCTTGAAGACAGCTTACCTCACTTAAAATACAGAGTGCTTACAAGCACAATGATGACATGAGCATAAAACAAATGTATAACAATTAGATGCTGCATAGCCAGAGATAAAGCAAACACGTAATTATATTGTTGCTAGAAGCTAAGATTTTCAGTATAAGAGAAGTAAAACACAAACACAAAATTAAGAATATTAAAGCCTTGTACTTTTGTTCTGAATTGGGGTTATAGATATGAACTCATAAAGTTTATGTCTCTCCTGTCTTCTAGTGACCAAAGGGATGACTCAGCTGTTAAAGAGCAGGCCCTGCTCTTCCAGGAGATTGGAGTTTGACTCCCAGCACCCATGTCAGGCAGCTCAAAACTGGCTGTAACTCCACCTTCAGGCAATCTAGCACTCTTTTGTGGCCTCCAAGAGCACTGGACTCATGTGCACAAACACACACACATGTACATAACTTCAAAAAAATATTAAAAATACTATCTTCTAGACCTAGCCACTAAAGTCCAGAAAACCCATGCCAGATGGCAGGGAGTAGCCCTGACACACTGTCTAAGTTTTTTTTCTACCAGCAGTGGGCATGGTTCCTCAGAATAGTAGACAGTCCCATCTCTAGGGCAGGATAGTTACAAGGTATGTTTAGATCACTGAGGATTGAGGATTGGTTCTTGCCTTGAGAATGCCCTCCTGCCTTGTATATCAGTGGTTCTACGGCCTTGGGAGTCCAGGCTTTATACCAGTAGTTGTAGCCAGATTGATCCTCTGGAGTTTGGTCTGAGATTGTATCACATCATTGGCTACTCTGGTTCTAAGGTCTCAGATGTGGGACTGAGCTATTCTGCTGGCATCCTTTGGTCACCAGCCTGCAAAGGTCTGTTGTGAGACTTCCCAGTCATAATTACACAAGTCACTTCTACTAGCAAATTTCCCTCTTGTCTCCCCATCTGTATCTTTTCACAGGCTCGGTTTCTATGAAGAGCTCTGACTAATATATTTGTCATCTGACTAATGAGAAAGAATCAAGCACCTATCAGCCCTTTTTTTATGAACTTTCTTTCAAGACAACCAATGGCGAAAGCTCTCTCCTCAGAAGAAATAAAGTAAATAAACGTCAAAGGACTCTCCCAGTTAGAAAATAGTGAATTGCTAACCCCTGTGGAACTGGTCAACCTTGGCCATGATCATCAGATGCTACCAAACTAATGGGGTGAAAAGTGACTGTGGAACTTGAGAACAGATGGCCCAGGTGTGCAGTGCCCAGCTCTAATAACCTTCAAACTATGGGACAATATGACATCACGGGTCTTTGGATGTGATGCTGCAAGGGAAGCTGCCTCTGTACAATATTCCTGCTCTATCCCCAAGTCTAACTGACTCTAACCTGGCTGTCAGTTCACAGGCAACACTGCTTCTAGAAGCGCATGTTAAACAGCAGCACTCACTGGGCTCCAGTGAGGTGACGCAGCAGATCCCAGCGCTAGCTGCACAAGCTTGACAGCCCAAGTGTGTTCCATGGAACCCACATGAAGGTGGAAGGAGAAAACTGACCTCCACACACACTCCATGATACCTGTGTGCCCATGCACATATGTGCTCACACACTTCATACACATACATGCAGTAGCAATAAATCAAAGCATAAAAATCAACAAAGAGCAACACCAGAATGTAACCATCCAAACCCAGGGGCTGGAAAATCCTTAGCCAAATGGCCATTCTGTTCTAGATACTGACTCATATCTGTAAATGAAGAGAAAATGGTAATAAGTTAAAAAAAATTACTAAACATCTATACAGAGTTTACATGTCTCTGCATTAGGATAAATGAAAGCTATGTTGCATCTTTAAGAAAATCCTGGAAGATTAAACACAGGATGGACAAGACTAAAATGTCACCTTCCAGGGAGGCCACCCTGGTTTTACTCCTATAATTGAAAATGGAAACCTCCTCCACATTTTCTCCAGCTCTTTCACCACTTGCTGTAGCGTGTTTGCTCGTTTTGTTTCATGTCTACCTCTGCCTGTGAGAATATAAGTTCTGGAAATCAAAAGAATTCTGTGTGTTTTGTTCACTGCTAAAAGCTAGATGGATCTGCAAGAGTTTAGAAATAGAGTTGGCAGCTCGTACATGTGGCTGCCATGGTTGTAAATACAAACCACTGGAGATTGAAAACATACAGAATAAGCTACCTCCATACCAAGCATGTATATACTTTCCCACTTGATATCATTATCTGGACTACATGACATAATAACAATTAATATAGCATTTGTGTTGCATTAGGTTTTTAAGAAATCCAGAGAAGACATGAAATATGAGTGACAAAGTGAAATTTATATGCAAATATCTCAGGATTTTTTAGAAGAACTTTAGAATATAGATTTTGGTAGCCTTCTGGGGGTCCTAGGCATCCTAAGACCAGCTCCCAATAGGTACAGAGGAATGACAGTATTCATGAAGAAATATGTTACAAAATACTTGAAACTTAGAAGGAAGGCCAAATTAAGGGCAAAAGATTGTAGTGGCATTTCATTTGTATTTTAATAAATAAAGCTTGCCTGAAGATCAAAAAGTAAAACAGCTCAAATGGTCAGCCTTACAGTACAGGCAGTGTGACATGCATCTTTAATCTCATTAGCCACACTAGTTTGCCATAGAAACAGGTGATGCATGCCTTTAATCCAAGCCCTAGAGAGGATTATAAAACGGGAGGAGATAACTCTCACTCTCAGTCTCATTCTGAGTTTCCTGGAGGCAGGACGGCCATTTCAGACTGAGGTTAATGTCAGAGCCAGTGTCTGGCTGCTTGGCTTTTCTGGTCTTCAGGTTGAACCCCAATTTCTGTCTCTGAGTTTTTATTAATTGTGCTACATTTGGTGCCCAACTTTTGGGGCACAATTTTACGAAAAAGCCGTTTGCCTGAGGCTTTTTAGCCACCAGCTCTGGCGAGAGCTGGGCCCGAACTTAGTCACCTGGGTATGGGAGAAAAACTTGTGCTCCCCGTTCACATCCACCCTGGCTTAGCTTCCATGTCAAGATGGAAAATACACAGAGAATCTGGATACTGTATGTTATTGTGTTATCTCTGAATTGTTTTACTGCTAAGGAAGGAGGAACAGCTGTTAAAAGACATTTGATTATAAATGCTGCTGGATTAATCCAATCTATATATTTTGAAAATATCTTGACTTCCAAATTTAAGTCAAAAGATATCTTACTTTGAAGAAGAGGTTTTGCTTTTGTTTCCATAGGAAATGAGAGGATGTGAATTCATTCTTACTTAGGAAAAATAAGCTTTTTTTAATATTTATTTATTATGTATACAGTATTTTGTCTGCATGTATCACCACAGGCCAGAAGAGGGCACCAGACCTCATTACAGATGGTTGTGAGCCACCATGTGGTTGCTGGAAATTAATCTCAGGACCTTTGGAAGAGAAGGCAATGCTCTTAACCACTGAAGCCATCTCTCCAGCCCAAAAAATAAGGTTTGATTGAGGAAGAGACCCTGAAAAATCTCCAATAGGAGTGTATGACCCAGATGGTCCAACATTTTAGAGCACCTCTGTTGCACTTTCCTCTGAGTTTGACATCCAGAACAGTTTCAAGAATGCTGGCTGATATAATCCAGACTTACAGAATACTCCAATCAGGACTTTTGACCATTATCCTAAACTTTCTTTGGTTCCCCTTAAGATTATCAGCAGGAAGTAGCCTAAAACTATGCCCAAATTCCCAAAACTGGATTATGGATGTTTGTCATTGTTTAATATGTTGGCTACAAGTTATTATAGATAATGATCAGGAAAAGAAGTTAAACAAAGGAGATTAGATTCAGAGTTCTTGTTTTGAAAACAAAAAAGGGGATATAGATATAATAGGATAAAGGGGTAGATTATTGAATCTACTCTGAAAATCAAAAAGGGAAGATATAGATATGATCTTGTTTTGAAAAAAGGGTGATAAAGGCACAATAGGATAAAAGGGTAGATTATTGAATATAATATTGTCCTAAAAGGTTTTCCAATCAAATGGACCTATGAAAAAAGCTGGTATATCTATCCTAATATCTAACAAAATAGGCTTCAGGCTAAAATCAATCAGAAGAGATGGAGAAGGACACTTTATACTCATAACAGGAACAATCCATCAAGATGTAGCCTCAATCCTGAACATCTATGCCCCTAATACAAGAGCACCCACATATGTAAAAGAAACATTACTAAAACTTAAATCACACATCAAACCCCACACACCAATAGTAGAAGACTTCAACACTCTGCTCTTTCCAATGGACAGGTCAACCAGACAGAAATTTAACAGAGAAATAAGAGAACTAACAGATGTCATGAATCAAATGAACTTAACAGACATCTATAGAACATTCCACCCAAACACAAAAGAATATACNGAGATGGAGAAGGACACTTTATACTCATAACAGGAACAATCCATCAAGATGTAGCCTCAATCCTGAACATCTATGCCCCTAATACAAGAGCACCCACATATGTAAAAGAAACATTACTAAAACTTAAATCACACATCAAACCCCACACACCAATAGTAGAAGACTTCAACACTCTGCTCTTTCCAATGGACAGGTCAACCAGACAGAAATTTAACAGAGAAATAAGAGAACTAACAGATGTCATGAATCAAATGAACTTAACAGACATCTATAGAACATTCCACCCAAACACAAAAGAATATACCTTCTTCTCAGCACTTAATGGAACCATCTCTAAAACTGATCACATACTCAGTAACAAAGCAAACCTCCACAGATACAAAAATAATTGGAGTAACCCCTGTGTCTTATCGGATCACCATGGATTAGAGTTAGAATTTAACAACAATACTACTCTCAGAAAGCCTACAAAGTCATGGAAATTGAATAGTGAATTACTGAACCACCCCTGGGTCAAGGAATAAGAAATAAAGAAAGAAATTAAAGACTTCCTTGAATTCAACAAAAAAATGAAGGCACAATGTACCCAAACCTATGGGACACTATGAAAGCAGTGCTGGGGAAAGTTTATAGCACTAAGTGCCCACATAAAGAAAATGGAGAAATCTCACTTTAATAACTTAACAGCACACCTGAAAGCTGTTAAGCAGTCTCACCCAGAAGGAGTAGAAGACAGAAAATAATCAAATTGAGGGCTGAAATCCACAAAATAGAAACACGGAAAACAATACGAAGAATCAATGAAACAAAGAGCTGATTCTTTGAGAAAATCATCAAGATAAACAAACCCTTAATCAAATTAATCAAAAGGCAGAGAGAGAGAACATCCAAATTAACAAAATCAGAAATGAGAAGGGGAACATAACAACAAACACTGAGGAAATTCAGAGAATAAATAGGTCATACAACAAAAACCTGTACTCTACAAAATTGGAAAATGTAAAAGAAATGGACAATTTTCTACATAGATATTATATACCAAAATTAAATCAAGACCAAGTGAGCAATTTAAATAGACTGATAAACTGCAAGGAAATAGAAGCTCTCATCAAAAACCTCCCCAAAACAAAACAAAACAAAACAAACAAAAAAAAAAAACAGGGCAGGATGGTTTTAGTGCAGAATTCTACCAGAACTTCCAGGAAGAACTAATACCTATACTCTTCAAAGTGTTCCACATAATCTCTTTTTATGAGGCTACAGTTACCCTAATACCAAAACCATACAAAGACTCAACCAAGAAAGAGAATTACAGACTAGTCTCACTTATGAACATGAAAGCAAAAATGCCCAATAAAATACTGGCAAACTAAACCCAATAACATGTCAAAAAATCATCCACCATGATCAAGTTGGCTTCATCCCAGAGGTGCAAAGCTGGTTAAACATATGAAAATCTATCAATGTAATCCATCATATAAATAAACTGAAAGAAAAAAACCTATATGATCCTTTCATTAGATGCTGAAAATGCATTCAACAAAATCTAACACCCCTTCATGATAAAGGTCTTGGAGAGATCAGGGATATGAGGAACATATCTAAATATAATAAAAGCAATATATAGCAAGCAGACAGCCAACATCAAATTAAATGGAGAGAAACTCAAAGTGATTCCAGAAAAATCAGGAACAAGACAAGGCTGTCCACTATCTCCCTGCCTCTTCAACATTATTCTTGAAGTTTTGTCTATAGCAATAAGATAACAAAAGGAGATCAAGAGGATTCAAAACGAAAAGGAAGAAATCAAACTTTCGTTGCAGATGATATTATAGCATATATAAGTGATCCCAAAAACTCTACCAGAGAACTCCTACAGCTGATAAAAACCTTCAGTGATGTGGCAGGATACAAGATCAACTCAATTGATCCCTCTTATACACAAATGATAAAGAAGTTGAGAAGGAAATCAGAGAAAAATCACGTTTCATAATAGCCACAAATAACTTAAAATATCTTGTGGTAACACTAACCAAAGAAGTATTTAACAAGAACTTTAAGTCTTTGAAGAAAAAAAATTGAAGAAGATACCAGAAAATGGAAAGATCTCCCATGCTCTTGGATANAGCTCCATTACAGAGCTACAGTAATGAAAACAGCTTGGTACTGGCATAAAAACAAAAAGGCTGACCATGGAATCGAATTGAAGACCTAGATATTAATCCATACACCTATGAACACCTGATTTTTGACAAAGAAGCTAAAATTATACAATGGAAAAAAGAAAGCATATTTAATAAATGGTGCTGGCGTAATTGGATGTCAATGTAGAAGAATGAAAACAGATCCCTATCTATTCCTATGCACAAAACTCAAGTCCAAATGTATTAAAGACCCCAATATAAATCTGACCACACTGAACCTGATAGAAGAGAAAGTGAGTAGAAGTTTTCAATGCGTGAGCACAGGAGACCACTTCCTAAACACAACCCCAGTAGCACAGACACCGAGAGCAACAATAAATAAATGGGACCTCCTGAAGCTGAGAAGTTTCTGTAAAGCAAAGGACACAGTCAATAGGAAAAAAAAAAAAGCATCCTACTGAATGGGAAAAGATCTTTACTAACCCCACATCAGACAAAGGACTGATTTCCAAAATATATAAAGAACTCAAGAAATTAGACATCAAAAATCTAAATAACCCAATTAAAAAATGAGGTACACAACTAATTCTCAACAGAAGAATCTCAGATGACCAAAAGATACTTAAGGAAATGTTCAACATCTCTAGCCATCATGGAAGTGCAAATCAAAACAACTCTGAGATACCATCTTACACCTGTCAGAATGGCTAAGATCAAAAACACCAATTACAGCTTATGTGTGAGAGGATAGGGAGTAAGGGGAACACTCATCCATTGCTGGTGGGAATTCAAACTTGTACAACCATTTTGGAAATCAGTATCACAGTTTCTCAGAAAATTGGTACTCAACCTACCTCAGGATCCAGCAATACCACTCTTGGGCATATACCCAAAAGATGCTCAATCATACTACAAAGGCATTTGTTCACATATGTTCATAGCAGCATTATTTGTAATAGCCAGTACCTGGAGACAACCTAGATGCCCTTCAACTGAAGAATGGATGAAGAAAATGTGGCACATCTACACATTAGAGTGCTACTCAGCAGTAAAAATCAATGACATCTTGAATTTTGCATGCAAATGGATGGAATTAGAAAACACTCTCCTGAGTGAGGTAAACCAGACCCAAAAAGATGAATATGGTATATACTCTCTCATAAGTGGATACTAGATATAAACAAAGGATACTGAGCCTATAGTTCATGATCTTAGAGAAGCTAAGTAGTAAGTTGAACCTTCTCCCAAAAAAAATATATATATATCCACCTGGAAATTGGAAACAGACAAGATCACCTGACAAAACTGGGAGCATGGGAGTGGAGGGAGAAGGGAGGGTGGAAGGGGAAAAAGAGGGGAGAAAGGGAGGGATGAGGAGAACTTGAGGGACTGGAATAGTCGAGATGGAGGAAGGACAGAGATAAGAGCAAAGAAAGAGCTATCTTGATTGAGGGAACCATTATAGGGTTAGCAGAAACCTGGCTCTAGAGAAATTCCCAGGAATCCACAAGGATGACCCCAGCTAGGACCCTAAGCAATAGAGAAGGGGCCTGATCTTGACTTGTCCTATAGCCAGACTGACAAATATCAAATATTACCATAGAACCTTCATCCAGCAACTGATTGAAACAGAGGCAGAGACCTGCATCAGAGCACAAGACTGAGCTCTCATGATCCAGTTGAAGAGTGAGAGAAATGAGAATGTGAGCAAAGAGGTCAAGACCATGATGGATTCACCCACTGAAACAGTCTACCTGAGCTAGTGGGAGCCCATCAACTCCAGCTGGACTGGGAAGGGCCAAGCATGGGACCAAACTGGTCCTTCTGAGTGTGGTTGACAGTTGCATGGCTGGGGCAGACTGAGGGACCACTGGCAATGGCACCAGGATTTATCCCTACTGCATGTACTGGCTTTTTTTTTTTGAACCTACCTATTCTCTTTGAATGGATACCTTGCTTGGCCTGGATATAATGGGGAGGGCCTTGGACCTTCCACAGGGCAGTGTGCCTTGCCTTCTCTGAGGATTGGATAGGGGTGGGGTGGGAGGGTATGTGGAGGGAATGGGGGGAGGGAAGGGAGTGAGAACTTGGATTGGTATGTATAGTGAAAAAGGATATGTGTGTGTGTGTGTGTGTGTGTATAATATTTCCTAATTGGACAAGCAGGACACAAAAGAAAGTGACTGCAAACCATTGTCAAGACAAGAAGGGGCAGCCATTCAGAATATCCTGCTTCACAGAAAAGTCTGTTGAATATGATAGGCCTGTAAATTAAGTCAATTAGTAAATTAGGCACAAGACTTTGGACTCGCCAAGGTAGAATAGATATGAAATATTTTCTCTGAATTTGTCAAATGCAAATGGACTAGACATTGTTGATGTATTTATTGCCTATATTGTATATAGTTACTGTACTTATTGTATATTGTTTTTCTTATATTAGCTATAGTATTCTTTTTATTTTAGATTAAAAGGGGAAATGTAGTGGCATTTTATTTGTATTTTAATAAATAAAGCTTGCCTAAAGATCAGAGAGTAAAAGAGCCCCACTGGTCAGTCTTACAGACCAGGCAGTTTGACATATATCTTTAATCCCAGTAGCCACACTAGTTTGCCATAGAAATCAGGTGGTGCATGCCTTTAATCCAAGTCCTGGAGAGGATTATAAAATGGGAAGAGACAGCTCTCACTTTCGGTCTTATTCTGGGATTCCTGGAGGCAGGATCACCATTTTGGACTAAGGTCAAGGTAAGAACCAGTGACCAACTGCTTTGCTTTTCTGGTCTTCAGGTTGAGCCCCAATTTCTGTCTCTGAGTTTTTATTAGTCATGCTACATAAAAGATAGACAGCATTTGTTTGTAGTGTCATATTATAATTTGCCATAGTTTGGATATGGCCTGTGTCTGCACCCTGACAGTTTCCATGCTGGGAGCCTGGTCCACCATGTGGCAATGTTGAGATTGTAGGACCTTTAAGAGTTGGGACCTCATAGAAGATGCCTAAGTCATGGGTAATCACTCTCTGAATAAATGAATCCTGTTCGGAAGGTGGGAGTTGATTCTTATGAGGATTGGGTGGTCTCTCTCTAGTCTCTGACTTCCTGGATGACTGAGCCATATCTTCTGCAGTTCTCATCATCATGATGCCAGCTGCCATGCTATGATGTAGCCAGAAGGCCGCCATCAGAGCCCAGGAGCTGCAGCACTGTGTTCTTAGACTTGTGAAATTGTGAGCTAAACTTATCTTTCCTTCATCTGTTTCCAACATCCTGTTCTTTATTATCCTAGCATCAAAGGACTAAGACAGGTACTGTTGGAAAGACTTACTCAAAAAAACTTGCCTAGTGGAATGTGGTTTTCATATGAAGTTATAGCTCCAACCTTTTAAGTTAGATGGTAGTTTGTCATTCTTGTCTATTAGAGATACAAATAATTTCTGTGCAACAATGAGAAAATCTCAGAGTTTCTGCTTTGTACTGCCTTCTAGAACATTAGCTAGTTTTTTTTCTGTCTAACCTATTTATCTAAGTCTAATAATATTCCTTTTAAATACTAGCAGATATAAAGTGCTTCACAATATTCCTTGAAGAGAATTTGTCGCTTTTTTGACCTCTCCATAGATGAATGTTTAAAGTCAGGTCTTTCTGACTCCAAGCACTGTTCTTGTTACATTTTACCTGGTCACATCCAAGCCTGTCACAAATAAATAATTAGATCTCTAATGTGTGTAGCTCTCTGAGCTATGAATGTCACTTTCTTGTAGAAACTTACACTTTGGAAAATGTTTTCAAATTGTCACAAGATGGGCCACCAGCTGTTGAATCTGGCAGTTGTTCTAGACTTTTCCCTGATTAATCAGTTTTCTGTCACTGTAATGAAATGCCTGACACAATCTTATATGAAAAGGAAGAGTTTACTTTGGTTCAGGGGTCTGGCAGTTACATCCAAGATCAGGAAGTCCTTTCCCTGTGTTTGTACTGACTTTCTGCTTTCAAGACTTAAATAAATGCTGAGACTATCAAAGTGGAAATCATAGGGAAGCAAAATGCCCAGACTTGGCCTCAGAGAAAACCCAGACATTTTGAAGAAGAAGAAGCAGCAAAGGATAATTTTAAAAATTGTAACCTGAAAACAAAAGAATGAGAAAAGCCAGCTAATGTGAGAAAGAAATGATCAGTAGAACAGAGGAGAATATTCTCTTTTATCATTTATGTTTGCATCCAGCCATATTGATATTGACATAAAGTGAATTCAATTTGAAAGGCTTTGACAAAGAGACCAGAATATGATGAGCAGCATAAAGGTAAGCAGGGGTGCTGAGGTGAATTATAACCCCACCTCTCTGGCTCTCAGCACTCCCTGTGGCTGTACTGAGATCTTTCATATGCATGCTCTTTACATCCATGTACTCTTACCTGGACCTCCAATTACTATAACCACAATAAATGCCTGACATCCCCAAAATCCAAGTGGGAAGCTGATCTTCACCAAGATGTGAGAGCCATGGGATTTAAGACATACCAACCAAATCCCTCTCCAGAGACCCATTTTGTTCTGTGTGCTGGATCTCCATCCCACTCTCGGGCTCTCACCTACCTCCTCACATATTCTAAGTCCTGACTGTCACATGAACACTTAACACTCTCCCACGGAACCAAGAGCCACAGTCAGTGCTGACAGTCTGTGCACACTTTGGTGGATTCTGGACGTGTGTCTCTTAGCTTGTTGAGGGCCATCTTAGTCAGAAGATAGTTTCTATGTGTAGCCTTCAAGATAGGGGAACCAAGGGTGATTCTTCAAGCATATTCTACATTTAATGCTCCTGGTTCAACTTAGAGAGTTGAGTTTCATTTTCAAAGTCAAGCCTTGATGTCCATCTTCCCATGGGGCAGGGAGTGTAACTCATCCATAGAGTGTGTGCTTAGCATTAATCTGAGAGCTCAAAATACATCACTGGTAGAAGGACATCACCCATCATAATTGTGAGTGGCTCACACCTTACCAGGCTTTAAGAAAAAGACTAATGTTCCAGGAAGTAAGGGGATCATGCCAGTATTTCTTCAGATTAAGCTGTAGCATCAGCAATTCTAGAGCTTCCAATCTATTATCTCAGACTGTAAGTGTTTCAGATTGCCAGCCTCCACAACAACATGGACAAATTCCACCCACCCACCTATCCACACCCATGCCCCCTACACACTATTTTCATTTTTCTGGAGACCCTGTGACATCAGAACTGGCACTGGATGTCAGGCAGAAGAAGAAAGGTCTCAAGGAGAGACTGTTCACGTTGACTTGATGGACGCACAGGAAGTGGTTGCTGGAGCTGGCAATAGAAAGGCAGTCCCTTGCAGAAGTGACATAAGATGTGGCAACTCTGTCAACTGCAAAAGTGACACCCCTCAAGAACCTAAAGCTTTGTCTCTGAATCTGAAGCCTTAGCTGGAGTCCAGTCCTTTT
>LOEQ01004613.1:116201-127965 GCA_001685075.1 Bramus lutescens
GTCTCTGCCTGGGGCCCGCTGCCTACTGCCGCTGGGGACCTTACAGCGTTTTTTAAAAAATCATAAAACACCCGCCCACATACATGCATGTACATTACGCATTATTAGAACTTCCTGAAGGAGATAGTTTTTTGTCTTCTTTTAAAGACAGGGGAATCCTGCTCAGTTAAAGTCGTGATAACAGGAAGAGTCTGAGGTGCATTAAGTGTAATTACAAAAGCTGGAAGGCCGAGAAGAGAGACATGGGGAGTTAGTAAATTAGTAAATCATGAACTGAGAACACAACAGCCTTCCTATCCTTGAATGTATGTTAAAGCTTTACTTCAAATCCTGCCATGAGTTCCGCATCATTGTTCACAACTCAACTGATCCAGAAACAGCAAATGCTTCAGAGGAACTGTCCTTCCTTCCTGAACATCTGTAGCCCCATTGCTCACTTCATGTAACCCCACAGCCCTTCTCTGTGTTCATGCAGGTTCAGAGCCACTAGCTAAGTCTGAATCTCTCAGATCTCCTTTCTTAAAAGTTGATCTAACTCTGGTCGGTGGACGTTTGTCAGCTACCCTCATCCTTGCACAAACATATCCCTGTACCTGGTCCTTTTATCGCAGAGATTCTATGATCTCAAAAGCTTGAATTTAATCTTCACAAACAGTGGAACTGGTTGGTGTTTGATTTGAACCCAGAGTGATTCCTTGAAGACAGTGATGGTAAACTGGCTTCCCTTCACCCTGGGGATTCTTTGGCTGGACTATAGATTAAATGGACACAAACAAATTAACAAGGGGGGGCTACAATTTATTATACAGGGTATCTGAAAGTCCCAGAAGAATGTGTAACTTGAAGAGAGCAGATGGTAACTTATGTAACACATCCTCATTACAGAAAGAGATGCAGGCTTGGGGCTGCTGGGGAAGTAGGAAGTTGCTCAAGATATGGTGGCATGGGAAGGAAGCATGCCCTGATCGCCTGCCTTGCAAATATGTCTCCCAGACAGAAAGTTTAATCTGGGGACTGTCCTCTACTTGACACAGAGTTTACCTTCGCACATTTCCTTTACAGATATCTGTGGGTTTACAAAAGGAAAGCCTGCCAGAGTCACTGCTGGATCTGCAGTTTCTCACAAAACCAGCTCCAAATATACTGAGTATATTTTGGGGTGTCATATTTTTGTCTGCTATGATCATATTTAAGAGTGATGGGTCCTGATCCCCAGTAACTGAGCATTGTGGAAAAAAGAATTGGTAGACCACTGTACCCAGAGTTCAGTCTATGTTCTAATTAAGAAACTACCTTCTGTGGGACAGGGCATTTGTTTATAATAATAGTCAGGTGGATTTACAGAGTGCACACATGAGCACACACAGACTTGCATAGAAATGGAGACAGTCAGTTTGAGTGGTATGTAGGCCCTCAACAGTGGCTGAAGCTGGTACACAGCCCTCCATGGTGACTCAACTCACCACTTCACTTTTCTCTTTGGAATTTCTTGCTCACAATGAAGTTGTCCAATGTATTGATGGCCAGCAGAGAGTTCCAACAAAGAATCACTCTTGTTTGTACGATTGTTTGACTCCTGACATAAATATTGTGAGAAATGTCTGTGTCTGTGCAGAGTGATCTCTAAGATCCATTAATGGGAGGAAAAGCAAGGTGCAGAGGTCTGTGCTGAACACCTTCTTCTTTATGAAGGAAAAGGTGAAGAGCAATAATGGGTGTTCATATCTGCTTATATTTTTCACAAATAACCCCCTGATGGGTCATGTGAATCTTTAAACAGGGGTGGACCAAGTACAGATCAGAAGAGGTAATGACAGTGAGGCTCTGGTCTGGCTATGGCCTCCCTACCTCATGCTGAAATTTACTTGCCACTGAAATGATGTGGGGTGACTTGTAGGGTGTGGTGATGTCATGGGAGTCAGTGGAGGTTGTTACTGTGGGAGTGAGATACTGTCCACTGTGCTCCTGATGAGAAAGAGAGATCTTGATTCCTCTCTGTCTGTATATACTGGTTAGTCCCTTCTGCTATGTCATGGCACAACAGAAGTCACCACCAGAAGCTGATACTGTGTTCCTGACATTCCCAGACACCAGAAACATAACCCAGGTAAATTATTATTCTTTTGGTATGCTAGTTTTTTTATTTGTATATTTGTAACCAAGTCTCAACCTGTAGTATGAGCTATTTTGGAACTTTCTATGTAGTCAAATTGGGCTTGTAATTTCCAGCAATCCTCCTGCCTCAGTCTTTTGACCAATAAGATTACAAGCATGGTATTCTTCTACAGCCACAGAAATGAGACTAAGATAGATGAAATGTGTTTTTACAAAGGTTTTATCTTTTAAATATATGTACATATTGGCTTTCCAAAAATAACATTAAAAATCACCAGATGTAATCTAAACAAATCTATTTATACTAGACAATAACAATGGGCCTTTGAAAAATAACTGTGTTTCCTGTCACCAGGCAAGCTTATAAACACCCACCATAGAGAGACCTACTGAAGAGTGGCTCCCTCTGGATCAGGTCTATCCCTACAGAAGAGTGGATCCCTCTGGATTGAGTGTTGTCCCTATGGAAGAGTGGATCCCTCTGGATCAGGTGCTGTCCCTACAGAAGAGTGGATCCCTCTGGAATGAGTGCTGTTCCTAAGAAGAGGGGATCCCTGTGGATCAAGGGCTGTCCCTTTCTGGCATTCACAACACAGTGATAGCAGCTTCCTTCCTCTCGGGGTTCATGCTTCTGCTGCCATCCCATAGCCTCATGCCAGAACCCAGCAGGAGAGAGATGGTGCAGACACCTCTTACAAGGCTGTATGACTTCCCAAAACGGCCACCAACTGTGGAGCAAGTGTTCAAATACCTGAACTATGGGGGACATCTGTCATCTAAACCACCATAATTATTGGTCTGGGATCTTGGAAGTGACACTCAGCAAAAGTGCAAATATGTTTAATAATTTTGAATTCCAAGAGGATTTTCTGCTAATTCAAGTATTACTGGTAATGCTAAGCATAGATTATAGCACTGGGATAAATCTGGCGGGTCTTGAGGCAAATTTTTGTGCTTCTAGAACCCATGGCTCAAAAACAAGTTTTCTAAAAGCACTTGACTGCATACAGACGACTTGCTAAGACTGAATGTGATTTTAAGTGTACAATAGCATTTGCTACCTTCTTAGACACTATAATTTGCAGGGGTTTACGCAGTAGAAAGCACAAGCCTCTGTGCTCTGTGACCCGTATGTATTCTGAAAGGCTTCTTTATGCAATCTTTGTCTGTACCTTTAATTACAAAGACTGGTGTATTTAGAACTCACCTTCCTTGTTAATAATCGGTTTAGGAGAAACTCCTAATGTAAAGTCTGTTTCTTTTGTGTCTACCTTATCTGGGCTCTGGAGTCAGATGCCCCACTGACATGCAGATGTCATGGTGGCTGGTCCTCTGACCTCTCTCAGCCTCTTCCCAGCTGAGAAGCAGCAACTGTCAGGTGTGGCCCCCACTGCCTATAGAACTTTGCAGCGGGAGTAGATTCAGCTGCCTTGTGATGCAGATTCCACGGGCTGAGCTGGCTTCCTGCTCTAAGTGACTCACTCCCTTATCCTTTCCCGCGGTGGACTAGCTGTCTGTCACAGGGTCTGTTTCTGAAGACGTGCAACTGATCTCAACCTCTTCTCACTTAAGGACTAAAGGGGATTTCCTGATGATCAGCACGGGGCAAGGGCATCTTCAAGCCTAGGGATATTGCTCTCTGGCTTTCCTCAGGGATAGGTATTGAAATAATAATTGGCTGTTTGTCGGCTGAAGTCCTTGCACCTCCATTAGAGTCTCCTTACTTTCCACATGTAGAAAATGGGACGGACCTCCGAAGCTCCTGCTTCTTTTAGGCCACAGTTCGGCAACCACTTTCTGGGCAGGAAATGAGTACTTTCAGTTTTGACATCTTCCCAATCTCTGGGCATCTTGTCGACATTGGCATCTTAGCAGAAAGCATTAGGTGATGCAAGAGAAAGGACTGTGTTTGCACTCAATCAAGCTGTGCTTATGGACTCTTAAAGACAGAGAATGGTGTTCTTTATACATTTTTTTTCAATCATTTCAAAATGTAAAACCCACTCATAGGCTGAAGAGATGCCTCACTGGGTAAAGATGCTAGCCACCAAGCCTGCTGGAATAAGAGAAAAGACTCCTGAACATTGTCCTCAGACCTCCACAAGCACCACACACACACACACACACACACACACACGCATGCACACACACATGCATCACATGCACTGAATTAATTAATTAAATGTGATTTTAAAATAATGACAGAAAATGGATCTCATTCACAGCCTCTAGGCATACAAAAGCAAGAAAGAAGTAGATTCTGCCCATTGCAGGCTGTCTTGTCACTTTTCATTACCATGACAAAACACCATGACCCAACACAGCTTATAAAATAAACGTTTAATGTGGGGCTAATGGATCCAGATAGAGTCCATTGATATCATGGTGGGGAGCATGGCAGCAAGCACACAAGCATGACACTGGAGCAGTAACAGAGTTTACTTATGATCCACAGGCGTGAGGCAGACAAAGAGAGACAGAGACAGAAACAGAGACAGAGGCAGAGAGATACAGACAGAGAGACAGAGAAAGGCAGCCTTAGCCTGCCTGGCATGGTCCTTTGAAACTTCAAAGTCCATCCCCAGTGTTTCCTTCTCCAATAAGACTGTATCTCCTGACCCTTCCCAAAGCAGTCTCACCAACTGCAAACCAAGCATTCAGACGTATGGACCTGTGCAGATCGTTCTTACTCAAACCACTGCAAGAGCCATTGACACACACTCTACTGTGTTGTTGGTTATTTTTTCCCCTCAACGTGCATTATAAGCTACTTCACAGCTTGGGGGATCCCAGCACCCAGCACAGTGATTTTTCATGAGGATGTCAAGGGTGTAAATAGGATATTTCAGTAGCTTAACCCTGGTTAAGGCCTCGGCTCTTTTCCTTTCAGCAGCTATACCTATTAAGAAGAGCACCTAATAGCATTCTAAGGACCAAGATCTCTTTTCTGCCTGGGCAAGGGTATCTATCATGCTGTAAGTGTAATGTCATCCCTGGCCTAGCCATTTCAACTAGGAACAGGCCCTAGTGCAAAGTTAAAATATCTAGCTATTAAATAATCTTGTTAGCTTTCCATTGCTGTGGTAAAACACTGGAATAATTAGCTTTGGGGGGGGAAGTTTTATTTTGTCTAACAGTTGAGGCGGTATCATCTGTGAATGATTGCTCTTATGATTTTGTGCTCATGGCAGGACAGGGCATCGTGGAGTATTCTGCAGAAGAGAGCCGCTTACCTCACTTGTGTTCAAGAAGCAAAGGAGAATAGGAGAAGGCTGGAGCTCTACAGACACACTCAAGGCCAGTCCCCCAGTAACCTAAAGGCCTCCCACTCGGCCCCACTGCTTAAAAAGTTCTGCAAAATTATTAGTCGGTCACCCTGAGGTTCAAGCTTTTAACACAGGGGCCTTTTAGGGGGGCATTCAGAATCAAACTACAGCAGTAATGATAACCAAATTCTAGTCAGCGATTTTATTAGTCTACAGCAACTTTATTAGGCAACTCCACTGGAGAAGGGATGAATGGCAGGCCAGATTCAGTGCCATGTCCTTGGATATAATACTGCCATAGCACTGCATACTCCTCACAGAATTTCTAATCAAAAAAGTCAGCAGATTAGGGCTGAGTAAATCTGTTAGTGTAAAAATGTTCCCTGCAGACTCAGCATTTGAGAACACAAACCTTTGTTCACATTAGTGTCCCACGCACTCTGTTCATCTGATCTGTCCTCTGGCTGTGTGACCCTCAACTCTCCAGGCTCCATCACTTTTTATGCAATGCTTTCCTCTCATGGATGTTAGGGTGGGTTGAGTCTTCCACTCTGAATCCCAAGGATCCCTGGGGCATCTTCATCACTTACACAAAGAGATGTTAATTGTGAGGTTATTTATCCATTAGTGGATGTTTGCCCCACCTCCTTCCCTGCTCAATCCGCCCCTGAATTACATTGGTAACTACAACTGTAAAAAGTAGGGTTTCTGTGGTTTCAATTTTTTGTAAGTTTGTATTTCACAAAGGCCAAACAAGCTTAATGTGCTCTTAAAGCTTGTAAGCCTGAGCTTTGTCTCAAGTCATTAAGATCTATCTATCTATCTATCTATCTATCTATCTATCTATCTATCTATCTATTATTTATCTTTTTGTTTTGTTTTGTTTTAGACAGAGTTTTCCAGTAGCTATGGAGCGAGTCCTGGAACTCGCACTGTAGATCAGACTGGCCTCGAACTCACAGCCTGCTTCTGCTTCCCAAGTGCTGGGATTAAAGGTATGTGCCACCACTGCGCAGCAATTGTTAAGTTTTAAAACAATATTTAGATAGAATTAATGTGCCACGTTTTCTAAAATGTGCAAAATCATGCAGGTTAAGTTGAGAGAAGCCAAAATAAACCACCCTGCTTTTGTATGGGAAAGGTACACATACCTGATCAATTTTTCAATATACATTTTCCCAAAATAAATAAGCCATTCTGCTGGAGAATTTGGGTAATTTTAGCAGCTGCCATGTGACAAAACTTCCCAAGGACAGAATCATGAAATCATAAATAAATAGTCATTAGAACAAAATGATGCATTTTTGAATCTTTGAGGGAAAAGACAAACTACAAAATACCAAGAATTTAACAATACGTATTTCTTACTACTGGGATAACCTCTCAATGGCTTTACCAAGAAAACAGAAACCCACTAAGGCTTCAAGTCATGGGGATTGTGTTGGAATTAGCACGACCTGCCTTGCTGATTATTAATGTGACTCTTCAGAGTCCTCGCCAGGTCTTGAAAAGCAATTTCCCAGTCTCAACAATTCTTCCGTCCTGGCCGCCAGCGCTCTTTCGGTTTGCCTTTCCTTGGTGCCAAAAGTCTCCTGAGAAGGAAAAGTCTGAGATCTTGCTTTCAAAGCAAGCCTGTTTATGGAGTTCCAGCAACTGCAAAGTCTTCAACCGAGATTCATTTTCATGGGTTCTGCTTTCTGCCTTGAAGAGTTTTGAATAGCCTCTGTCAGTGAGAAAACCAGCTCAGTTCAGCTTGCTTTGGAGCGGAACGTGACTACCTTCCAAAGTGACGCTTGTCCATTCGCATCCATTCCACACCCTCTGCAAATCTTGACATTAATCGGAATCAAGAAAGGGGTCACAGTAGCACAGGTGTGACCCTGTTCTCACCACCCGCCGTTTCACTTGTTTGCTAAGGCAGCTACCGCAATATATGGAGGTGAAGGAAGACTGCATTTGTAAGTGAAGCATCGCTATGACAAAGTGCTGTAGACGATCAGCTTAAATCAGAGAAAAGGTTTCAGGGGCTTCCATCCATGGTTGTCTGAACCTTCTCTGTGGAACCGATGAGCATTGGGATGAAAGCTCGTGGTAGAAGAGACTGCTCATCCCATGGCCGCCAGGAAGCAAGAAAAGAGGTCAAGATCTCAGAACATCCCCTCAAAGACATAGCCCATCTCCTTCTTCTAGGCTGCACTCCTTGAAGGCTCCATCACCTCTCAGTGGTGCCAGTAGACCGAGGATCAAGACTGCAGTACATGGGTCAGACGATGGTAGGAAGGCATGCAGTTGAGTACCCTTGTACCAGAACCTCTGACGGGCTCCCTGTGAGAGGAAGAACCTCTGACGGGCTCCCTGCGAGAGGAAGGCGTTTTCAGGTACCCAGTATCTTCACCATCACGGCCTCCACACTTTCCTCTTTGAGTCCTGGGATTCTCTTGCTATCAAGTCTGTTGTGTTTGAGGGAAGGCAGTCACATGTAGGGAGCCCAGGAGAAGAACCTGGTGGCCAGAGTAGGAACAAAACAAGAACCTCATGTTTCCAACAGCCTCCCTGTCTTCTGCTCTGGGGACTTCCGTAAGAATTTCTCCTTGGGCCGAATGCTTGTCATTCATTCATTCATTCATTCATTCATTCATTCATTCATTCATTCAGCATGAGTCTGAATTATATATATATAATGAATTATATAATTATATATAATAGTATATATATATATAATTTTATACATATATATATGTATAGTCTGCATTATACATCCTCTGTGTGTCAGGGTGGTGCTGGGGCATTAACAAAGAAACATGGGAATGGTTTCCTCCTACTGAGGCTTGCTGCCCTCTGCTTTGGGAAGGGAAAAGCAGAGGCGGTGGGAGGTGTCCTTGACCAAGTAATAGGTTTTGTGTGTGTGTGTGTGTGTGTGTGTGTGTGTGTGTGTGGTACTCTATGTTCCTCTGCAAAACAGCATCATAATTGCAAGGATTTCAGAGGGTTAAAAAGGAAGTAAAGAAGTCCATGTGTGAAGAGGCTTCACCTATGTGCACTCCAAGGAGCAGCTCACCTGTGTGCTCTTCTGGCAGGCAATGTCTAGACAATTACAAAGCAATTAGATCTGTAATGATAAAACCAGCCCCCAGCACTTATACAGTGCTGAAGACACGCCTCATACTTTTCTGTGTCCACTCTGCATGCTGCCTCGTCATGAGTTCTTACAATCATTACTTAAAACAAGAGGGGCAGAACTGCCTGGTGTGAGATGGAGAGGAAGGGGTTAAATAGGAGGTAACCAAAGAGACTGTTATGGCTCTGTATCTACTGACAGGCTTGCTCTTTTGTGGTTAAACAGCCTCAAAGCTAAACTAGGGTCTGTATCAGAGACTGGTGCCCGAGCACATCCCAGTGGCCCCACAAACAGAACATCTGCATGTTCAGAGAGCCCCGGCTTCCTTATAGGAACATTTGCATGTGGTTTTGAGCCCTTCCCTTATGGGCTTTTCCAGAGGATCACAGGAAGAATTTCTTCAGTAGCCATATCCAGTCTATCCCTTACTCAGAGGTGGGAAAGGGGAGGCCACCTTACCTTATAAATACACCACTCACCTCATAAATAATCCTAAGACTTCCTGAAAATCCATACTGCCCAGCCCAGTGTGCCACTATACCCTTCAGACCCCACCACCGTCTCCCACTCTCTCTGGAGTGTGAGATCTGCCTTTTTTTTAGCTGTTATTTCTGATCTGACTTCTTCGTTGTGAGTGCTGAGGTGAAGGCCTTGTCTGCTAACAGATGGACAGCAAGCTGTGTCGAGAATGGGGTGCTGAGGGAAGGCATGCGAGGCATAGGCGTGGTTTAAGGGTGGTGGTGGCTCACGCCTTTAATCCCAGCTCCCAGGAGGCAGAGATAGGAGGACCTCTGTGAGTTCGAGGCCAACTTGGTCTGCAAATCAAGTTCCAGGACAGCCAGAGGTGCTATACAGAGAAACCCTGTCTTGGAAAAACAAACAGCATCAACAAAAACAAAGTATGGCCTTCTGGCTGGCATATAGCTCAGTGGTAGAGCTGAAGGTTATGCAAGAGCCAGAAACTGAGTCTGTGTTAGGCTGTCATCATGATGCTAGTGCTGCAGACATTTAAAAACACAAGCACACATGAACACACACAGGGGAAAGTGATATATTGCATAGGATAACAGATAATGACATTTATTTTTTGTCTTTTCTCCAATTTATCGATATTGGATTTTTTTTTCAAGCGGGCAGTGAACTTCATGTTCCCCTGCTTTTATTTTTCGAAAACAAAAAGCCTTTTTCCCCCACAGAATTCCAAAAGGCAGCATCTAATTAAGTCACAGGTTAGTGTGCTGGGGGTGACTGCAAGGCCCCCTGTAACCCAGGCAACCTGAACGATTGGGCACTATGTTCTGCAAACCAGCCTAAGAGACACCCCTTGGCTGCTACACCCCTGAGATCATTCTGAGGAGCAGTTTAGTCCCAAAGTAAATTGAGTCCTTTCTTCCTCTTTTGCCTGAGGCCCAGTAGGTCCTCAACATCATCATCATCATCCTCTCTCTCTCTCTCTCTCTCTGCTTCCTTCACACACACAAGAAATATCACACACTTCAAATGTTTTATTGAAATACAAAAATAAAAATAAAGAAGAGTGTGGCTCATCATGCTTTTAAAGCTGTCTCCTCCCATTCTTGGCTTCTTCCAACAAGGGAGACCCATGCCATGTGCTTTTTCTCAAGGTTTAACTCATATACATAGCCGTTCTTCTGTGCAAACACTTACACGTTGTCTACACTTCTCGGCCACAGCTAAGCCAGGGCTGCAAAGATGGGTAAGTCCTCAGTGAAGAACCAGTGTGCAGTAAAGTCAGGCAAAGACATAAACCATGGTAAGACAGTGGAAAGGGACCCAGTTAGTGGATTTCTTGAAGGCAGAGGAGGGAAGAGAAAAAGAGTGAAGAATAGCTGGATGGTGATGGCACTCACTTTTAATTCCATCACCCAGAAGACAGAGGTATAGGGAGCTGAGTTCGAAGGCAGCATCATCTACATAGTGAGTTCCAGGACAGCCAGGGCTACACAGAGAAACCCTGTCTCAAAAAACCAAAAACAAACAGAAAACCAGAAAAACAAACAAACAAACAAACAAACAAAAAGAGTGAAGACTAGGAAGGCTCTAATGGGATGAAAGAAAATGTCATTAACATTTCTAAAAATAAAAAAGGTTTTAGGGGAGAAGTGATATCCAATACATAATATCTGTCATATAAATGAAAGAGTGGGAGGGAAAATGAATGCAGAGAGAGAAGCGTGTTCAAAGACCCAGAAGCGAAAGTAGGGCAAATCTGGGCTATAGCAATGAAGTGAACTAAGTGATGTCACACTGGGCATGGCTTCTCTAAGAAGCATTTTACAATAAGCCATGGTGACTGTATCACATGGAACTTCTGCCATGCAACAGGTCCCTGTTCCTCTACGCTGCCTTGCTTACCATTCTCTTCACCCTCCTGAATCTGCCCACGCTTGTCACTTCTATCTGGACTGTGATTCAGTCCCAGAGTGTCCTAGTATAGAAGGAGGGATTCATAGACCTACCAGGTGCCTGCATGTGTGCTGAGTATAGAAGCTGGAAGGCATACTAGCTATAGTTATGATGGTAGTGATGAAGATGAAGGTGACTGTGGAGGTACCCATCTTTTGACTACTGCAACATGACTCAGGGAGCAACTTCATAAAGAAACAAATTTTATTTGGGCTCAAAGCACTGGGGGTGTCAGATCCCAGCATCATGATACAAATTCTCCTGAGAATCCCCAAGTATACATCCTATCATGGGGGGGACATGCATGAATCTATATTTCTATGTGATCTGTCTTAGTCATTTTTCAACTGCTGTAACAAAATACCATGTCCAAGGCAACTTATAGAAGGACCAATTTTGAGGGGGCTTACAGTTTCAGAGGGTGGGTCTGTGACCATCGTGGTGGGGAGCGTGGCAGCAGGCAGGCAGGCAGGTATGGCCCTGGAGCAGCAGCTGAGAACTTATATCCTTGCACAAGTAGAAGGTAAAAAGAGCTAACTGGGCATGGCAGTGACATGGGCTTTTAAGACCTCAAAGCTCACACCCACTGACACACCTCCTCCAAAAATTCACACTCATTTTAGGAGCCATTTTAGGGTTGGACAAGAGACTTGACTCCAAAGGGGTTCCCAGGTGTCCAAGGAGATGTCCCCAGCTTGTTCCTTGGGCAGCTGAGGAGAGGGCGCCTCAACTGGCCCCATCCTATAGCCACACTGATGAATATCTTGCATATCACCTTAGAACTTGCATCTGGCGATGGATGGAGATAGAGACAGAGACCCACATTGGAGCACTGGAC
>LOEQ01004613.1:133008-143053 GCA_001685075.1 Bramus lutescens
CAGTGGTTATCACCGAAGCAGACAGCTGTGCCCAAGAGGGAGTCTGGCGGACACCCAGGTGTCAGTTGTATTCTTCTGCTTCATCCCTGAGGGCTGCAGCAGACTGAACTTGATCATGCAACGTTGTATGTAAATCTGCAGTTTTCCTGTATGTGGGTCAGATGTCCAGAAGAGTGTATTTGCTTCGTTTGACTTTTAAAAGTGGAGGGTGGATAGCGCCTAAGCTTTGCATTTGCGTGAGCATGAGCAACAATGAGCAAAAGGGCCTGGAACAGAGATGGCATGACCCACACACCCAGAGGTTTCGGTCTGTTGGGAGAATGATAGCGCCCTTACAACTCTAGGAAGACAGAAGCAGCAAGATGATGATGTTGGGCAAGAATGCTCTTGGTGCCTTTTCCACCCAGCATACCCGTCAGCGTCTAAGAAAGCCTGCCAGGGTTGAGAGCGAGCTCCTGGAAAACCATTAGGCTTGACCGCTTAAGAGCTGAGGAGGGTGGTGCACACATTTACTTTCAGCACTCAGGAGACAGAGGCAGGTGGAGTTCAAGGTTAGCCTGGCCTACAAAGTGAGTTACAGGACAGCCAAGGCTATATAGAGAAACCCTGGAGAGAGAGACTCTCTCTCTCTCTCTCTCTCGAGTTAGAGACGAATAGAGTCAGGGATTCTGAGTTCAGGGGAGGAGTACACCTACCCCAGCTTAGAGCCAAGATTTCCTGTGTAGGAAGGCCCTCGTTGACACCTGAGGCAAAACATACGAAGTGTGGCTCACAGTGTCTCAACAAACAGTAGCTGTTATGATTTTTCATACTATCTATGTCAAGACCCATCTATCAAACGCACATCTCAGTAGCTTTTGTCCTGTGTTCTAAGATACGGAAACCACAACCCTTGGTCTCCAATTCCATCACACACCCACCGAGGATGGAGGGAGAAAGTGGACATGGGTGAATGATAAATTTCTGCTTTTAGCATCCCCCAACTGTCCTTAAAAGGGACTCAGAAAGGTTCTCCCTGCCCACACATCCATAGGCAACCCAGTAGCGGCAACACTGGCCTTTGGAGAGGATTCCTGCGAAACCAACCCTTTGAATCGCTTTACTCTTTCAAAGTGGTTATACATAGCGCCACCTACCGGTAGTCATCGATACAACTGTGCTGGAACCCCAGGGCCTCCAGTCTGTCTTCCAGAATTTTCACACTGCCTTGGCCACAGGATTCCCTAACACAGAGACCAATGTATCTTTTAAACAAACAGATTAAAGAAGGAGGAAAACGTAGTAAGATCTGTTTCAGTGTCAACCAAAGAGCTTTCAGCCACTCATGTTCTTCTCTCTGAGGGAGCACGGAAAAGCTTCTGGTTCAGGAGCTGTGGCTTCTGGGAAACCTACACAGTCAAGCAGAGCGATGAGGCTGCAGAGTTTGGAATATTCTCCTCCATGCAGTATCAGGGCTCTGAAGAATCTGGCCCAGCTCCCTTCTGAAACTTCCGCATGGGCCTAAAACTGCCTGTGGCCTCATCGCCAAGCTTCTGAAACAAACGGCACTATGTAAGCCGCAGGGTAGAACTGTTTGCAAACCAGGGCCAAGAAAGTGGGGAAGTTATCGTAGGGTGCTTGGCAGTGGCATTCATTCACGAAAAAAAAAATGAGCTCCACCCTTGCTTATATTTAAACTCAGGTAGTTTCTGCGAACATGGAGTTCTGCCAAGTTTTGGTCCTCACCACTTAGCCAGCACCTAGTTGCAGAAGTGGTTGCTCCGTGGAAAGCAAAGGCTTTGTCACAGAGCCCTGTGTTGATTTTGAAAACCCTGGTGAGAGTATTGAGCGTTCAAGAGATACGAAAAAAGAAACTGGCATTGACCTTCACGGATGCGTAAGAAACTCATTTACCCGAAGTTCCCACGCCACTCATAAAGATCAGCACAGCATCTGGCTGGGAGTACACTGGCATTCCCAACAGTCAGCCTTCACTACCTGCCACATTAGAGACAGAAGGCTGGCAGGCCCCTAAAGCTAAGTGCAAAAAGGCCATGATTAGATCATAGCCATGCAAAGCAAGATCTCACAGCAATCATAGCTACCACCCCAATCCCCACAACTTACACAATGGGTCCCCCAACTTCATGCATGACCCAGATCTCAATTCTTGTGATTTTATCCTTTTGTAAGTATGGGATTTCAAAATCTGCAAAAAACCTGGAAGACAGGGAGGACATTTATTTTTTTCTTTGTTCTTCCACGGTGTCAAATGTGTACATGCTAGGCAAGCTCTCTGACATCGAGCCCTGTCTCCAGTCTAGGAGATCATTTCAAGTCTTAACACAGCATGATCACTCTCCATTTGGGCTGTTAGTTTATTTAGATATTAATTATTTTAAAAGTTTCTAGGAAAGTCAGGTGTGGTTGCGCACACCTTTAAACCCAGCACTAGTGAAGTAGAGGTAAGTGGATCTTTTTGAGATTGAGGCCAGTCTGGTCAACTTAGTGAATTCCAGGACAACCAGGGTTATTCAGAGAGACCCTGTCTCCCCTCCCTCCAAAAATGTTTCTAGGGTTCTTTTGACATTTTGTGTACATGCCCATGTTTATGTGTGTGAGGGAGCACACACATGTGTGATGTGCATATGTAAGCCAGAGGACAAATTGGGTGCTGTCCAGTCTCTCTGGCCTGGAACTGGTCAAGACGACTAGGCTGGAACAGAGAGTCCCAGAGATCCACCTGTCTCTGCCCCCAGGACTTGGATTACAAATGTGTCATCACCCTGGATTTTTCACCTGGGTTCTAGGGATCAGACAGAGGCCTTCGTGTTTGCCAGGCAAGCACAACCACTGACCTATATCCCTCCGGCTGCTCTTCTTACCTCTACATTTGGATCCTCGCTCGTGTCTTTGCAGCTCTTAATGGCTTAAGTGTAGAGACATGGCTCTAATTACCACATTTACCGCATCACTCAACTGTTTCTCTTTACCTGACTTTACAAAAGCAAGCATTAAATTGGGACTGGGATGATTTTTCTAGTCCTTGGGTCTTGCCGTTCTTACCCTTTCACAGGATAGGCTCCTGTGGGCTCTGAGCCATTCAGCATGACATTGATCACCCCAGAACTGTCTCTTGAATACTGCAAGAAGAAATACATTTTTGAGGAAATGAAGTGATATTTGTGTGTGTGCGCACATGCATGAGCACTCTTTAAAAGCAGCTTTTTTTTTAATTTGTAGTTTTCAATGGCGGGGGGTTGGTACTTCACAAGGCTAGTAGAGAATCAGATGGTTTCATTTGGAGAAGCAAATCACCTTGGAAGTCCCTACTTGTAGTCCCCTACTCAGTAATTCCACATTTGTTACCTCAGCCTAAGGATATGATATGGAATGCATGGCATGACTTGACACACAGACTCCACACTGCAGCGGCTTCACAGGAAGATTCACTGTATGCTCCCACTGAACATTCACCACAGGCTCTTGGTGGTTTAGCACTTGGTGCTCTCACTATGAGGAAGCCTCCACACCTGCAAAGTTGTTAACTGCCAGGGAGAGAGAAGAGCCGGTGGCCTGGCCTACGAGTCACAAATGTCACTCTCACTCACATCTCATTGGACCATGCAAGTCACATGTAAATAACTGCATGGCGCAGTACAAGCCACAGGTGCAGAAAGTAAGCCAGCTGTCTTCGGTAAACAATACAAAGTCCCACCACAAGCACTGCACATAAGCATGCACACTGTGGCGTGGTTCGCAAGACCAAAACATGCTCACCAGCTTGGCACTGCAAGGGACTTGGTGTACAGTTCCCACTACGTACCAACATAAAACCAAAGTCTGGATTATTAGCATGTCACTAGTAAGAATCTACAGAGAATATGCAATATCATAGGGAGCGTTTACATTCAAACAAGTGTGAGATTACATGAACAGAAGATGTGCTTTGCTATAATATAATTGAGCGAGGCTGAGGGTGTAGCTCAAACGTGCTGGCATGCAATAGGTCTTGAGTTCAGTTTCTAGTATCAATAAATGAACAGATAAATAAATGTGTGTCTAGGTAGTCTTGTTCTCAGAGCTCTGATTCAGTGTACGTAATTTCCCTCTTAAATGATTGTTCTAGAATAAAGGGTAGGTGGTGGTGAAGTCCGTGTCACTGAGCCTCACAGGACAGGTTTGCTCTCTAATAAGAGGACACCTGATACCATGAGCTCCAAAGCAGAAGCACATTTTGTGTCATTTGTCTCCAGCTGCTTCCAAAAGGTATGAAGAGTAGGAGTTAGGTCTTCAGAGGCTGACATCTGTAACCTCTGGGTTAAAGGGTAGGTAGCATTTGGGTGGCAGGAACATCACGGGTGATCTCGCTTGTCTTCCTCTGCCTTGTCATTCTCTATCATGAGCAGGGACATCACTGACAGTGGGGAAAAACTGCAAAGAGTGTGGGAATGCATGCAGCAAAGGTATAGCAAAAAGTGGCTGCAGATTCAGTCTCTGAAGCTGGAGAGCCTGTTTGCAAATCCTGGTTCACTGACTTATTACGATTTTAAACTTAGGAAAGTCTGTTGCACTCTTTGTAATCCATGTTCCAAGTCTGAACAAACAGCTACCTCAAAGGATTGATTGATGTAAAGATGAAATGTTTAAAGTCATAGCAACATTTAGCCTGGGGATGTAGCTCATGGTAGGACATTCGCTGGATATGTGCCAAGCTCTAAGTTTGATCCCCAACACCACAAATAATAATAATAACAAGAATATTTATTGACTACTTATGAGGTTCAAGCTGTGTTGTTACTAGACTAGACTAGCTTTGCTCCTGCTGTAACCACCTAGTATATTCTAAGGGCTTAAAAATTAGAGGCACTGATACTAGTTTCCAATAATAAAACCCAATTGGAATATACACTTTAAAGTTAAGCAGGTTCATGGTGGCATGTACTACGATTCTTTCTTTCTTTTTCTGTGTGTGTTTTGTTTGCTTGCTTGCTTTTGAGACAGGGTTTCTTTGTGTAGCCTTGACTGTCCTGCAACTAGCTCTGTAGACCAGGCTGACTCCAACTCACAGAGATCTGCCTCTACCCAGCTCAAATGCAGCTTTAGTACCTATTTACAGGTTTCTCTCTCTTTTCTAATGATTTATTTATTTTTGTTTTATGTGTTTTATTTTGTTTTATGTGTGTTTTTGGTGTTTTGCCTGCATGTATGTGTGAGGGTGTCAGATTGACTAGAGCTGGAGTTACAGACAGTTATGAGCTGCCATGAGGGTGCTGGGACTTGAGCTTGCATCCTCTGGGAAAGCTGCCAGTGCTCTTAACTGCTGAGCCATCTCTCCAGCCCATTACAGTTCTTTTACAGACAGTGTCAATATGACACCTCTATAGGGGTGTTAAGCTTTCCAATAAGAAACTTGGGCAGCTACTGGAGCCTGTATTTCAGATGAAGCCCTGGGAAAGTAAGGCTCACACTGCTCACACTGGCTGTCAGGAGCACACAGTGCTCAGTATAAGGCCTTGAGCTTGCAGGGGGTCCTTTGCTTAGCCATGGTGGAAGATCCACACAATCATTGGACCCACTGAATACCGGGAGAGCAAAGTAGACAGTGGCGATGGGAGGCAAGGACACATCACTTCTGAAAGAGGAGTAGCGGAAGTACCCTGTTCTTTATTTACTTCCTGATCAGCATGATTGACAGTTCATCATCAGCACTTAGCTATAGACTTAACTCTCATTATTTCTAATCTTTATTCCAATGCTTGAGGCAGGGAATGTAAGCTATACATGACATCATTTTTTATAGCTACTGACAGCCACCATCAACTCTGTGGCAATATCCTCTGAAATACCTTAGGAACATTTCTGTGGCGCCAGCTTATAGAGAACCTACCGGCTCTTCTCCCGTTTATGATACTCTGTGGACATTTCTGATACCCACAGCTAAGTCTAATGTGCCCCAGGCTCTTCTATAAAGTAGAGATTGCTCCCATATTACACAGCACTATGAAGTATCATGACTTTGAAGTACTGCACACAATCACGGTGTGTCAGGAATGCTGACAACGCACTATCCCTATGTCTAGCCAACGCTTGTCAAACGTTTTTCTCTGTACCAGCCACTGCATTAAGTATTTTATCTCCTTAAACCCTCACATCTTTGTGGGGCAGAGAAAAGGAGTCAGAGAAATCAGGAAAGTGGAAAGGAAGACTCGCCGAGATGAGGTAACAGCCTGGGATCCAGTTCATAGAATCCACGCATGCTCAACCCTCGCTTGCCCTTCCCAGGATTACCTGCATGGATGCCCTTTTCCAATAGGAGTCCACGGCATTGTTTTCACAGTCTTCGGACGTGGGGCAGGACTGGTAATCAAGCCCTGGGAGGAAAAGTACACAAATGCATTTCATATTGGAAATGCATTAATGTAAAGTATTTGCTAATTCCGTATTTGGTATGGGTTCAGAACAATGTGCACAATCCATTTACTCTCTCAAGCCTCATTTCCCCCTCTGGGAAATAAAGAAATGAAAGTAGAGTCCTGCTGGATTAGACTCATAAACTCTGAGGTCAGATTGTGAGACTACACGGCTTACTGGCTTGTATGTTCCTAAGCATTTTCCTTAATCAAGCCATGCCTCAATTTTCACACTTGCCAAATTAGGGATAATGATAGGATCATAGAGGATAATGTGTGAATTCTGGAATTAATGTGTCTAAATACATGTAACAGCCTACAGCAAAGGTAAGCACACTCTACCCATTATTATTATCCATTACTATAG
The DNA here is from genome assembly GCA_001685075.1 of Bramus lutescens. Classification (NCBI taxonomy): domain Eukaryota; kingdom Metazoa; phylum Chordata; class Mammalia; order Rodentia; family Cricetidae; genus Bramus; species Bramus lutescens. The sequence continues at coordinate 139,768 of LOEQ01004613.1, forward strand.
ATTACTACCTCAGAGGATTTGGGAAGGATTACATGAGATGAGCATAAACGAAAATAAACAGAGAAAAATGTAGAGCTCAATAAAAATCAATAAAATTTTTAAAATGCCTTTAAAAAGAAAAGAAATAGCATGAAAGGTAAATGTGCAGGTAGAGGAGCCATTACTTTCTGACAATGTATGCAAAAGTCTTACCAGGGGCATTTTCCTGTCGACACCAGCTCAGGAAATCTCCAACCTTGCCATACAGAACGTCGCAGAGGGGCATAAGGCGACGTGCATTCTCTGCAAAGCTGGTAACCAGTAGGTGGTTATTCTCCCAGAATAGTGACTGGTGAGACACAGCCAGGAGTGGAAATGGGAAAGAAAATGAAAGCACGTTGCAGTTGTCACCAAGACAAATCAGCACCCATTCCTCGTGGAAGACAAATCAGCACCCATTCCTCGCGGAACTGGGACCTGCTGCCAGCCTCTGTTTTCTTTCTCCTTGTTGCTACTGCCTGTTTGAAGGGTGCTGCCTTTCTCCTCCCTGTATTGCGCACACATATAGGCCAGTGCTTCTCAACCTTCCCAATGCTGCTGCCCTTTTTTAATAAAGTTCCACATGTTATAGCGATCCCATGCATAAAATTAATTTCATTGCTACTTTGTAACTACTATTAGGAAGTGTAATGTAACTATATTTAGGAGACAGAAGTTTGTGAAACGGGTTGCAACCCACAGTTGAGAACCACTGACATAGACGGCAATGGCATATTTTCCCAGTAGTCTGAAATACGTGTACCACTGGTAAGATCGCTGCATTAAAAAAGATTAAGGGACCAGGGCTGGAAGCCTAGCTCTGACCCATGCTAGTTGTGTGATTTGAACATGGTGTTTCACCTCCCTGTGCCTTGGTTTGGAAAATAAAAAGCAGAAGCTTTAGCCTTGTGCTGTAGCTGTGGTTAAGATGGCATGCAATTGTGTGATGCCCTCCCTAGAATGCACAGTGCTTCAAAACACCTCACTCTTTACAGCACACTGGGCTCCTTCCAGGGTAAATCACATCTTCATTCAGCACAGGTAACAATATTCCTGTCGGCTGTCTCATCTGGTCCTCAGTAGTCCAGTCTCTTCATAGACTGGAAGGGCTATAAGAACTGTCTTTTACTTGGTATCTCTAACCCTTAATACAACACCAGGAATGTAGATTTATTGGGTTTATCAACTAGCTCACTGAACCTCGGAGAGATGTACAATTTTAAATTATACATCTGCTTTTTATCAACAAAGAAGCAGAAAAATGCAGCCTAAACTTAAACATTAGTTCTTGAATGTATCTGAGGTGGTCGTCCTTACCTTGTCTCTAGGAAGGGAGTGCCTGGAGAGGTTTATGAAGAGGTCGTAGTCTGAGGGATGCACAGAGCAGGGGTCCTTGTCTAGCACTGCCCTGAAGGCCTCCCAGATAGCTGTGCAGTTTTGGTGCCTGTACAAAAGTGCCAGTCAGGACTGCGGAGACACTTCAGAAGGTAAGGCTCTTGTGGGGGGAGCATGCGCACCTGAACTCAACGACCCCAACCCCCACCCCTCCTGTCAATGTGTGGCTGCCTGTACCTCTAACCCCAGCATTGCATGAAGCGGGAACAGGAGGATGACCGGGTCTTGCTGTCTGCCAGGCTAGCTCTAGCTTTGGGCTAGATGCTGATAGAGTCAGAAAATTACAGAGCAGGACACCCAGTGTTCCTGGGCACAGAAACACACACACACACACACACACACACACACACACACGCACACTGCAAGTTACAAAGAGAAAACCCAAAGGGCACCACAATGCACTGTGAAGCATTTCCACTGTGAGAGGAAAAGCAGAGTTCTCCAGCTCTAAGTAATTAATTTTTTCCCAGGTTCACAGCATAGGCAGAAAAGGGCACAGAGGGAAGCATAGCTATAAACTGACAATTTCTTTCCTTTTCTTTTTTGTTTTGTGTTTTTGTTTGTTTGGTTTTGGGGGGTTTTGTTGTTGCTGCTTTGTGTTTTTGAGACAGGGTTTCTCTGAGTAGCCTTGGCTATCCTAGAACTCACTCTGTAGACCAGGCTAGCCTTGAACTCAGAGCTCTGCCTGCCTCTGCCTCCTGAGGGCTGGGATTAAAAACAGAAGGTGACAATTTCAATAAACTGTGCAGCCTCTGGTTTTCAGATGTCGTGTGTGTGTGTGTGTGTGTGTGTGTGTGTTGTGGATGTACTGGGCATGGATCAAGGGTCATGTTGTCAGGTGTTCTACCACTGAGCCACATCTCTTGCTTTTGTCTATTCTTTTAGACACAAGAGTGGGGCCCATTGTTCAGGTCCTTTATTGTGGGTGTCTGGATCCAGAAGGCCAGGTCAGGAGGAAGACAGAGGTGGATGGAAGACACTGGGAGTGGCTTCCTCTGTCTCAGCAGAAGCTGCTCCAGGGGCAATTTCACTCCTGAGGTACAAACCACCTTTCGAAATCATTTCCTATGCAATGGCCATTTTTTTTCTTCCCCAGTGTGAGAGATGACTATCCCCACTCCACTGAAATGCATAACAATTTAATACAACTGGCACGAGAAAGGGACATTATATCAACCCCAAAAGCGGGTCCAAAGGAGGCAAACAGTTCAGTAGGACACACAATGTGAGCAAGACAGAGGAAACCAGAGTCCTCTAGCCGCTCATCCTAATTACACTCGGCGGCTCCCCTCTCTATCCCCTTTCTTCTTCAGTTCAGACAGACACTAAACTTGGAGCATCCTCTGCAAAAAGATACCTCGTGGAGGGGCCCTAAAGGAGATGGGAGTTTGAAGGACGCGAGGGTTTCAGGCACAAGGAGAAAAAACTTCAGGTCCTCTTATCAGAGGACTGAAATTCCCAAAAGGCGCGGACTTCAGCAGGTGCTGCTAGAGATCTTTGTTAGCTGGCAAGACACAGACTCTCAAATTCACGTCTAGACTGGTATTTGTGCTGGCGCGCACACCTCTCTCATCTCTACACCCGCAGGAGAGCCTCATTTGCACTCTCCTCCTGGGCCTGGAGATCCCATCCACTCAGGCCTCTATCTCTGAGAATTACTTGCATCGAGACCCACAAGTTCCCCTGCCTGACTTTCCAAAGCCCCTCTATCTCCCTTTTCACTTTCTAACTTAGCGCTCACCCGGGCTGGAGGCTCAGCAGTGTGGTGTACTCTGCACAGCGACCCAGGAAGATGCTTTGCAAATGTGGCGTGGTGCCCGCCCCGCTCCATCGCGCTGCGGCAGCTCTCGCCCCCAGCAGTAGTGACAGCAGC
>LOEQ01004614.1:16644-28074 GCA_001685075.1 Bramus lutescens
AAAAAAAAAAAAAATAAAAAAATAAAAAAATAAAAAAAATAAAAAAAAATCAAGTCAAAACTTTAGAATAAAAGTTTTAAATATAGCTGGGCATGGTGGCACACAATTTTAGTTCCAGTACTCAAGAGGCAGAGGCAGGTGGATTTCTGTGAGTCTAGGTCAACCTGCCTAGACTACACAGAGAGACCCTGTCTCTAAAGAAAAAAAATGCTTTGCTACACAGCATGTCACCATTTTGGATGATAAATATGCTGTGTTAGCCATGCATGTTGAAGCACACCTGTAATGCTAGCTCTCGGGACACACAGGCAGGTGTCAGAAGTTCAAGGTCATCCTTTAGTGTTGCACAGCAATTTCCTCTAAGTTTAAGGAAACCTGCTAGACCCAGGAGGTAAACAAAACTCACAGGCTTCAGGAAGCTCCTAAAACTTACAAGGCTCACAAGTCCTTTCCCTCTGGCTCCTGTTCCCAAGACATTACAAATGCAGTGGCATCTCCAAATCAGAGGAGACTGAGCAGAACCCACTGCAAGCTGCACCGCCAGCTCCAGAGATGCAGCTTTCAGGTAACATCAGTCAGGCTGGGATGGGCTTTCTGATGCTGTGGCTTCCTTTGAATTATTGGTCATTCATCAACCTCTTGCCACCCTCCTGGAAGGCCCCCAAGAAATGCACTGGTTCACTAAGCCGGATTGGGTGGAACCATTTCTTTGGTCTCTCATCCGTGTCCTGGATGCTTGTGGGTGTGTCCGCAGGAAGAGCCACACAACACTTGACTGTGCAGCAAGTTCCAGGCAAGCCTGGGCTACATGAGACTCTGCCTCAAAGGGGGTAAGGGATGACCACGAAGAGGGTGGCTTATCAACAGAAAATAAACTACTTTCCTTACTCCAGTTACATAGCTAGGAAAAAAAAGTAAATATAACCAGTCTGTAGGGCTGAGAAGACGGTTGGTGGAAAAAAGAAACTAATAGCTCAAATATACAGAGTGGAGAAGGTGTTCACACTTTAAAATGGCTGAAAAGCTGGTGTGAGCATGCTGTGCTGCAAGAGGGCTATAACCCGTCGCCTGTTACATGCGACCTGTTAAGCGTAGAGACGGGAGGATTACTGGAGCTTGGTGGCTGTCAGCTAGCTTCAGAGTCAGTGAGAGACACTGTCTCGACTGAAGAAGGCAGAGAGTGACACAGCAGATCGTCAGGTGCTCTCCTTTGGCCTCCTTACATGTGCATGTGTTGGACACACACACACACAAAGGAAAAAAACAAGAGTCTTCAAAAGATTATCAGTCTGAGGTCACCAGCACAAACGGGTCACATTTCATAATCCAGAGGCTGGGCTTGCAGCAGAAACACATGCTTTAAGCAAAGATTTACCGCTCACTGTAATGAAAGCCACAAACAGAAGGCTCCCACTGGGAGGCAAGCAGAGCACAGAGCTCAGTGGCCAAACCCTGTGCTTCACAGAGCCAAGGCCACAGAGTCAACGCATGGGGGACAGACAGAGTAAGAGCTGGGAGGCCAAGGGACAGGCACACTGCTGAAGGAACCAGTGATTAAGAACTGACCCAACTCTGAATGTCAGCATGTTTCAGACAGTCCCTAATAGTTCACCTTCCCCAATCTCACAAGAAAACACAGGCTGTTACTTCCCCAGAGTCTCAGGCAGCAGTATGACCTTTGGGAAGCCCCTCTCTCTGCCCTTTGAATTATGACATTTAACAAAATTATGCTCTCTGGGCTTTTCCCTGGTCCTGCACTTCTCTAAGCATCTGAGCCATTTTCCCAAGAAGAAATGTCCCAAGTTATCTACCATCTTTCTCTGTAAATCCCCCATGCCTACACATGCCCACTCTCTCTCCATGTCCAGCCGTAGCCTAAGTTTAAACATCCTTTTCTAGTGCCTTTTGCTCCAGCATGTATTCTAGAAGGTGGAGGGAATTTCTGAGCTTTATACAGTCTTTCGGTTTTCATAACCATGAGCCTGTTTCCTGGAGTATGTGAAAATCTATGTATCTCCTGAGGGTGTGTGTGTGTGTGTGTGTGTGTGTGTGTGTGTTTTCCCTTATCACTCAATATCTTGCCATGAAATTACTAGGACTACCCATAAGTCTCTCCTCCAACCTTCTGAGGATCCCTTTACATAAGTAAACACTTGACTTTGCAAGTTAGACTGAGGGTAGGGAACCACTTTTGGTTCTGTGGGATGCATCGTCCATTCTCAGGAACTCTTTAAACAGATGCTGTGGCTGAGCTCTTGAAATGAAGCAAAAGTGAAGGCAACTGGCATTTGGGAGAGAGGCCAGATGTTGGCAGAGCACTGACAGCTCACTCAGTCGTCTCAAGTAAAGAAGAGGAGGACAGAGAGGTGAGATCATCAACCAATGGAAAATGTTATGGCTGAGATGGGCCTTGTCTCCCAGTGGTCAGGGTGCTGGAAGCTTTTGCCCTAGACTGTGTAGAAGAGGTGGGATGTTGAAGAGGTGGTGCATATTAGCTCACAGTAACTTCACCCTCAGGAGTGGATTATTATGTATGTCAGGTCTGGGAGGAATGGGTTCGTTAGTTCTACCTTGAAAGCAAGTTGTAATAAAAAAGAGCAAGGTCCTCCCATCTGGTTGGTTCATCCTATAGCTAGCCCATCGTGGGACCTCTATTTGTCCCTCTCACTACTTTCTATCATGACGTCATCTATGATGTTGCCATCTCACCAAGAAGGCCCTGACCAAGGTCGGCCAATGTTAGACTTTCAGTTCCCCAAAGGGTTGGCTAAAATGTATCTTTTCCCCGGACAAATGCCTTGGGTGATTTGTTAGAGTAATTCAAAAACAACTGCAAGAGGGAAACTAGTTCCAAGAGAAAAGTGATGTGCTGGAAACCAAAGTCTCTTCCTCCAGACACTCACAAAAGTACACAAATTCCGTTCCTCTCAGCCAGAAGCCATGGATCCATTAAAGTGGCCGCCTTGGAGTTTTATCTTTTTAAAATCTACCATGCATAAATTTTTCTGTCATTAAGACTTACAGCCACTGTATTAAGCCCAAGGGACTTTGGTCGACTGTGCCTGTGTCTCTGTGGAATGCATCGTTCATTCCCAGGAACTCCTTAAACAAGTGCTGGCCTCTGGGCTATTTCTTGATTTCACTTGCAGATCTTTTTTAAACCCACACACTAAAAAGATGACCCAGAAAAATTCACAGAGCCAGTATGCATTTGAATAATAGGCAAAGAGTGAGGATTCCTGCATTTTTCAGAAGCTAGTGGAAATGGTACTGAGCAAGGAATGCTGCTGGATGTAATCCAATAACTTGGACATTTTAACAGATAGATGCAAAAACAAGATGGGGGAAGAAATATCGGAGAGTTGTGACTTTCTATAATTTTAGAAACAAGGAAAACCCAAATAGAAAAGAAATAAAAATGGGGCTTATGTCTGTAATCCCAGCACTAGAGAGATATAAGCAGTATTGCCTGGAGTTGGGGGCCATCCTGGCCTCCAGGGTGAGATTGTGTCTTTGGAAATATTTTATTTTACTTTATTTTAATTTTTTGTTGTTGTTTTCAAGATAGGGTTTCTCTATGGCTTTGGATCCTGTCCTAGAACTCGCTCTATAGACCAGGCTGGCCTCGAACTCACAGAGATCCACCTGCCTCTGCCTTCCGAGTGCTGGGTTTAAAGGCATGCACCACCACTGCCCGGCTCTTTGGAAATAAATTAGTTATTATGATAAAGGAGATGAATTCAGAGCTCCTCTACTTGAAATAAAGCAGTGGGACCCAGGGTCCCACCTCTGTCTGATCTCCATTTATCCCTAAATTGGTCTTGGTTTATCTTAACTTGACTTTCAAAAAAGGTCCTTAGAGCAAAGTTTGGAAATCACAAGTTGAAAGCACGAGGAAAAATTGCCCAAAACTTTGAAGGCATGTAAGTTATACAACCTTTGACTTTTGACTAACATGTAGGAATGTTTCTCTAAAGTCACCTCAAGCCCACTGCCCCTCATCAGTTGCTCCAGTGACACAGAGGCAGAAAGAATATCAACATCAAGAAGTCCAATGAAAAAAAAAAAAAGGGAAAAAAAAATCAGCATACTTAGCCTTACACAGGAAAATCTGTGTCAAGAGCTAGAGTGTGTTTTCTTCTCTAAAGGGAGTGAAACTAAATCCAAAAAAGAAAATGTGAAAATGTCCCTGACTGCCTTGTTTATTTTTCATGCTATTGAATAATACATGTACCTTTATACATATGTGTATATTTGCAAACCACCTTAATTCTTTATGGAATGCCATGAAAAGTGAGGTAGCAGAGATGTGATAATGGTAGAATGGAAAAGAGAGAAAGAGCTTTGGGTGACAGATAAAGATCAACATGGTAAAACCTGGGGAATTCAGTCATTTATTCACCCCATTCATGAGACACTTGTTAAACGTCAACTTTCTATGAAGGGCCTGCAGCCAGGCCTTGGGGATTTGGTGTAAGAGTTCTGCCTGGTAGAGTTGCTGAGAGTCTCCACATCTGAAAAAAAAAGAAAAGAAAAGAAAGAAAGAAAAAAAGAAAAGAAAAAGACTAATAATAGTAACCACCTTGGGGTACTGTGAGAAAGAATGAGGTCATCTGTGTAAATGGCTGCCTTAACTACTTTAATCAACCTTTTCTCGTGTGGGCAGGGGGACTAATTTTCTTTCTGACATATCCATCTGAATTGCTGTAGAAAAAAAAATGAGACTTGGTCATTTGAAAACACCCATACTTAGGTTTATCTTGAGCTCGCTGTTCACTCTAGTAGCAACAAAACATTTTGTTTCCTATTCCTAGCTTTCGAAAGCTTGAAGCAGGAGGACGTGGGGGCAAACATATATAATCCCAGCACTGGGAAAGTAGAGAGAGGCAAGGGGATCAAGAGCTCAAACCAGCACTGCTCACAAAGCAAATTGGAGGCAAGCCTGGGCTCCATAAGACCCTGCCATAAGAAAACAGAGAAAGAGAAACACCCTGAAGCTGGATATGTGCACATATCTGTATCCTACAGAGGATTGTGTAAGAGTCGGGAGGATTGAGAGATGTTGTTTTTGTGTTTTTCAATGGAGTAATGTGTGGATGTGTGGGAATAACATGGAAAATGAAGGGCACAAGACTTTGCAAGACACCTCAGAAAGAGCCATTAGGTTCAGGACAATGCATTAATTGCTCCTAACAATTTGCTGTTGTTTTGCTCATCTTTTCTTTTTAAAATTTATTTTTTTTATTTTATATGCATTGGTGTTTTGCCTACATGAATTCTGTGTGAGGGTGCCAGATCTCCTGGAACTGGAGTTTTAGGCAGTTGTGAATTGCCATGTGGGTGCTGGGAATTGAACCCGGATCCTCTAGAAGAACAGCCAGTGTTCCTAATCTCTGAACCATCTCTCCAGCCCCCTGCTTATTTTTTCTCTATGTAGCCCTGGCTGTTCTGGAACTGACTCTGTAGACCAGAGTGGCCTCGAACTCAGAGATCGACCAGCCCCTGCCTACTGTAGACTGGGATTAATGATGTGCGCTGCTACCACCACCCAGCTATCCACAACAGATATTAAACAAGGAGAGACATTTCACTAAGCAGAATGATCCCAGTCTAGGGCCGCTCCGCAGGTCAAAGCACACTGCTAAGATCAGCCCAGGGGTTGGCGCTTGCAGCAGTGAGACCCGCAGGGCATCCACATCTCCATCAGGGCACCTGGTGTAGGGAGATGGTGTAGAATCTAGATGAACTCAGGTACAGGGTAAACACATTAAGATTTTAATAAATAAATGAAAAGAAGAAAAGTGGTCATTTGAGGCAACGAAGTCAGAAAAACAAAGAAAATAACCTCATCAATTGTAACCAGTTTGCCACGGTCTGTTGTACTACTTTCTTGCTTTTCTTTCACTCTTTAGGTTGTTAGTTGGGTTTTTTGTTTGTTTGTTGTTTTGCTTTGGTTTTTCTGGTTTGGGTTTTGGTTTTGGTTGGTTTTGGAGCTGGTGGTAATGGTGGTAGCTTTTTAAAACAGGTCTCCCTACATAGCCCTGGCTGGCCTAAAACTCACTACTTAATAATAGGACCCAACCATGATAAGCTTGTTAGGAACAGACCACCCAAAGGAAGTTCTTAACTTCCAACCATTATCACCTGCCAGAATAGGACTCAGCCATGATAAGCTCAATGGAAGTCTGAGTCTCAGTAGTTTACCCTGAAGCAATACCTGGTTGCAGAAAGAACCACAAACTGAGATTACCGGAGCACCACCCAAGAACAGATCATCCAAAGGAAATGCCTAATGTTCCAACCATTGTAGATAGGATCACCTGCCAGCACATACTCACCAGGACACAGCTAGACAAATTGTCAGCCAATCAGGGGTCCTGAACCTTAGAAATCCTTCACCCCCACCTTTAGTACTATAAAAACCCAACTCTAACTGAGCTCATGGCTCTCCGAGTTTGCAAATTTGTACAAAATAAAGCCTCTTTGCTTTTAAATATGTGACTCTGTCCCTTGTCGGTTTTGGGGGGACTTTGTGGATCGGGGCATAACACTTAGGCCATCACTCACCAACTTTGAATTTGTAGTGGTCCTCTAGGCTTTATCTCCTGAGTGCTCAGAGAACAGGCGTGCTCAGCTTTGTCTGATTTTTTTTTCCCAGTGAGAAAGTGTCTCCTTATGAGAGAAATAACTATGACACAAGGAAAGTCCTTGATTAGTAACCCGTAGCTCCCCCTGTAGCCATAGTGTAGACTTATTTCTTTAAACAAACTTCTAGAAAGTTCTACCTAAAGCTGTGGTTTGAGTTCAAAAGAAACCAAGAAACAGGATGGGTGGGTGGGAAGCCACAGAGAGAATCACTTTCTTCAGTCTGACTAGACTCTTCCCTGAGGAGTACCTGGTATGGTGGTACTCACCTGTGAGCCTAGCACTCAGACTAAGGCAGGAGGATTGTTCAAGGAGGTGAGTTCAAGGCTGAACTATGTTCCACAGCCAGATATTGTCTCAAAGGTTCAAGTTCAGCAAAACTAGTTTCTACAAGGCTATGGACTGCGCAATGCTTAGAGAGTAAGCAACTCATTTCTCCTGTTCACTTCAGCTATGACTCACCATGAGATGTGGACAAGGATTCAAAACAAAAACCAAAAAGCACCTTCCTTGGTGTCCCAAACTGTCTTGAAGACTTGCAAAGGGGGCGAGCCCACATCACATCTGATGTGCTTTCAGGTGCTCATAATACAAATCACAGTGCATATTGAAACAAAGCTGAGGGGCTCTCTGTTAAGTGCTGTTGAAGGAGGGATGGTAAATAGCCATATTTATCTATTAATTGTCTGCTCCAGATTAAAGCAATTTGCTAAAAGATTTTGGGGAGCAAATTCTGCGTTTTCATGCTAAAACAGAAAAGATTTCTGGGAGACAGATAGCATCAGGGATGCTGAGCGATTCGGTGACTCAGCCAAATTAAGATGCTTTCCACAGATAGGGCATAGCCTTGAGTCTGAGGACTGTCACCATCTGTTCAGCTCAACTAGAGTCAACAGGCTATTTCCCACATGCTAGGGGTTTTGTTTTAATTTGCCAAACGGAAGTTAATATTTTCCTAGTCAGAATGTATTACTGTAACCATTGTCACAGGGAGTTAACAGAATCTCTCTGGGTTTTGTCTATTTGATTTGGTTTTGTGGTGCTGTGGATTGAAGCCAGGGCCTCATGCATGCCACTTCCAGTGGAAGCCAGGTAAGCATTCCACTGCTGAGCGACCTCCACCCTTAAAACTCTGTTTCCAGGCAGGAGAGATGGCTCAGAGGTTAAGAGGACAGGCTGCTGAGGACCTGAGTTTAATTCCCAGCAACTGCATGGATGCTCACAACCATCTATAATGAGATCTGGTGCCCCCTTCTGGCCTGCAGGCATATATGCAGGCAGAACGCTGTATTCATAATAAATCTTTAAACAAACAAAAAAACTCTGTTTACATCCCACCCCTATCCCAGTCCATTCCCACTACTAAATTGTATGGAAATGTTTCATTTTATTATGGGTGTGTGAAGTGTGTGTGTGTGTGTGTGTGTGTGTGTGTGTGTGTGACACACTACAATATTCATGTGGAAGTCAGAAGACAACTTTTTGGAGTTGTTTCTCTTCTTCCATTTTTTGATCTTCTGCTCTGAGTACTCCAACCTGGATAATCTTCAATTTTCTGGACAATTCTCCTGTCTCTGCCTCGCGTCTCACCATAGGAGTGCTGGAATTACAGTGTTAGCACCACATGCAGATTTTTATGGGATCTGGGGATCAAACTCAAGTCATCAGGCTTGCATGGGAAGACTTTTGCCTGAGGAGCAAAATCGTTACCAATTTAGGTTTCATAATACTTAAAACCATCCTAATACTTAAGACTGTTTTTTTGTGTGACTACAGAGTCCTGTGTCTCTTCATTTTCCTCCTGAGAAGCCCCATCATCAACTTAATCAATGTCAGTACTACTATCATCACGGATGGGCAGTGCCAAACAAGCCCATCACCCTCATCCTGCTTGTCCACCTCTCGTCCTCTGATTATGCCCCTAGCCACCAAGATATGGTTGGCCTATCAAGCCCTAGCTCTGTCTAGCACCACGTCAGATACAAAAGGACATGGGCAATAGTCTTAAGCATGCTCTCTAGGCACGCCATGAAGATAGGGGTGGGGCGTGTCTCCATTGTTTACCTGCATCTTCTCTTCCAAGTTTGTAGATGGGCTCAGCAAGAAGACAGAGAACTTTTCATCTCTTGTTAAACGTCTAGCTCACAATTTTAGCAGTCCCTTTAACTCCTGCTCAGTTATATAATATTCACTTCCAAAACATCTTAACTCTTTGAAAAAAAATTCCCTCACCCATTAGCTGTTTTGTAGCTCTGGGGAAAACTTGGTCCATATGTAATTTTTGATAAAAATCACTAGTACTCTAAAAATGTAGATATATTCCTACCTAGTTCTAATACCCAGACTTATACTCTGTAGTCACACAAAAATGGTATAATAGATGTGCTGAGAGGCATTTTGTTATTTTTAGACAGGTAGCTTGAGATCTGCGGAAAATATACATTAGAATAACTGTTATGGACTTAATTATGTTCCCACATTAATTCGCATGTTGATGACCTGACTTCCAATACCCAGGATGTAACTATATTTGTATATGGGGGTCTTTAAAAAAAAGTTTAAGCTAAAATGGATCAATAATCTGGATCTTAATCAATGTGGCCAGTGTCCTTATGGAAAGAGGAAATTTGTACACTGTTAAGGCTAAATATGAATATCACTTACAGGTTCCTGTTTGGAATGTGAGATCTCTATTTTGGAAGATTGTGGGAACTTTAGGAGATGAGGCCTAGCTGGAGAAAATAGGTCAGCAGGCCAGGTCTTTGGGAGGTATATTATACCTAGCCATTTCCTGCCTTGATTGATGACTCCTAATCAGCCATGAAGTGAATGGCTGTTTGCCACATAGTCTCATTACCATACTATTCTGTTCAAGTACAGCAAGCCAATCAACTGTCAACTGCACACTTTGAAACCATAAGCCAAAATAAAGAATTTTTTTTCTGTACCCTGATAAGCCTCTCCGCCAATGCAATAATCCAAATCAAACCAAGTAAAATCAAATTAGAAAAAGCCCAGGTTTAATGGATACCACCACACCTGTGTGGCCCTCCAGCTCCCTAGAGAGGAGACTGGGAAGGAAGACAGAAAAACCATATGTTTGTTCTTTGGGGTAAATTTAAATACCCTGTGGGAGTGGTCTTGAGCATCTCTGTGAAGGGATCATTGTTTGGCAGGCTTTTTTGGAGGTGGAGTCTGGACTGAGGCAACTCCCAGGGGAGGTGGCTTGGGATGGAACTTCCACCTGAACATTCCAGACTCTTTGGATATATGGATGCAAGGGGCTGAGGTGAAGCCTGAACCCAAACATTCCAGACTCTTTGGGTATATGGATGCCAGGGGTTGGGGTGAAGCCTGAACCCAAACATTCCAGACTCTTTGGGTATATGGATGTCAGGGGTTGGGGTGATGCTTTCAACCAAAAACCCATCCCTAAGCTGTTTTGGTAAGATGTTTGATTATGCCAACACAAAAACAACTAATATAGATACACACAGGTACAGAGGGAAGATTACCAATGGAGAAGATGACTACCTCTAAGCCAAGGAAAGAAAATGCAAAAGGAACCAGCCCTGAAGACACCTTGGCCTAAGCAAGACTTTTGAGCAAGTAAAGTTTTCTTGCAGCTACCCAGTCTGTAGTAGTTCATGTGGTATACTGTTCTGTGGTGTGGGGCAAGCAGGCAGTACCATATTTTCCCCTAGCAATGGTGCCGCTTAAGTTCATAAGAAGGGCTTAGCATTTTATGAAGCACTTCTGTTCAGAAAATAATTACAGATACACAATAAAGACAAATCCAGATGGAAAAGACCTCTGAATTGGTCCACAGTGTTGGATAAATGTGTGTAGGCTTGGGAGAAAGAAGAAAAAGAACATAGACAGTTATAAAAAGAAGTAAATGGTTTAAAAATAAAAGTAAAGTCTTTAAAGAGACAGAATACCAACAGTCATAGATAAAAGGAGTAAAGAAAAAAGCCATGTAAAGGTGGAGAATACAAAGAGAGTCTGTATTATGTATATTATTGTGTTTTCCTTGAATTTTTTGATTGGGAATGAGCTAAGTACAAGAAGACATTTCATTGTAAGGACTGCTAAGCTAAACTAACGTATATACTTTAAAGGTATCTTGATTTCAAAATATGGATCTAAGGATATGTTACTTTGGAAAAGAAATTCTTTTGTTTCCACAGAGGATAAGAACCACAGAGGATTAGTTTTCTAGACTAATGTGGTTTGATGGACCAAGACTCCCTGAAAGGTCACCTTGAACACCCCTCAAAAAATTACTTTGCCCAATAAACAGCAAGAAGCAGTATGGAGATAACTATACATATATTCCCAAATATTGTTTATAAATGTTTGTTTACATTTAAAGGGGGATATGATATAGATATTTGCATTGGCATGGATCTTGGTGTGTTGATACAAATTTAAGGTCAATTTTGTGTTTTATGTGTGTGTGTGTGTATTATATACACATATATATTCTGCTCTTGATTAAGGTATTGTGACTGTATAGTTCATTTAGAACTGTAATCTATAATAATCAAACTTGTAGTCATGTTAGTTAGCTTTTCTAGATGTGCAAAGATGTATTTCAGATGGATATGCATCCTTCAAACCTTTCAGAGACTACAGAATAAAATGAGACACATCTGCTCCTGATAGCACCAATTACTTCAAGAGGAAGATGGGCATCGAAGAGGCTCCTTATGGAGTTGGTTAGCCATTAGAAACTGCTCTTGCCTGGACTGCTTGATGAACTGGACATGCAGGACCCACAGA
>LOEQ01004614.1:63896-74654 GCA_001685075.1 Bramus lutescens
ATAAGCTAGCCATGCGGGAGCTGGGCGGGACGAAAAGCAGGCCTGCTCCCCTGCGCTCCCCTATCACTACAAGTTACCTGGTGTGTGTGCCCCATTAGTCATTTCAGTGGGGACCATGTCTCGGATGCACAAATGTCCCACCACAATGGAAAATACACATGGCAACTTTTTTTTATCATTTATTATTATTAAAAATTTCCATCTCCTCCCCTCCTCCCGATTTCCTCCCCCTCCCCCCTCCCCACATGGCAACATTTTGATGTGGCTTACGAAACAAAAGACAGCTCTTTATCGCTAATACTCAGGTATTCTCTTTGATATTAGAGTAGCTGGGGATGGCGTTATTCCTATGAATCGCCCCTAGACATAGAATAAAAAATCTTTCTGTCCCATTGAATTCAGTCTTGGTCATGGTCATGTAACTTGAGCATCTGGGCCAAAAGTAAATTGAGTTCCCCATTTATTCCAAGAGGGCATATCTCAGGCCAAAGGGGTCTAGTATGTGCTTAGATACACGTTCTTTCTCTCCCACCATTGTGATCAGCAAGAGGTGCGCAATAGCTTTCTGACCTGTCTGGATGCTCAAGCAGGGGTCACAGTGACACCCTGGAATGGCCCATCAGCCCAGTATTACTACATGGAAAGAACTCCTGACATTTCAGAATTCTTTCATGGAATCATAACATTACCTGCATTTTCTATTAGCAGAAGAGACCATTTATATAGTGTGATCTTCTCATCTTTTAAATACACAAGTTACCCTCTAAAAAGACAGTGAGAAAAGACTCACATAAAAAGAAATCTGGCTCATTTGAAAGAGTCCAAAGAGCGGACAAAAGCAAAGGTCTGAATTTATTATACAGGCTAGATCTGCAGTAGCAAAGGCTCTCAAAGACAGAATGCAATGTCTTATCAAGTGGTCATTTCCTTTTCAACAGAACTGTGCACAGAGTACTGAGATAATCAGATATCCAGATATCCTCAGAAGACACTATAGCCTTAGGACCAAGGCTAGTGAGATAACTCCAATCACGATTTCTGAGATTACAAGAGCAAAACAGATCTAACAATATTGATGTCACATGTTATCATTTCCAAGGCCAGAAAGACATGTTCCCCAAAGCCTTATACTATACCATGTTGGATGGAAATGACTACCTACATTGTGATTTCTTCCTAATCATCATTGTCAAAGTCAGTAATACTCACAGTGGCTTTCAGAAATCTAAACTTGCTCATGCTTGGAAAAGTCTCCAAATCATAACTTTCAAGATGTGAAAGTGTGCTCCTGTGGATCTGTGAGTCCCAACAGAGAGATAGTTTTACAAAGATCTCTGTCGCCTCCACCTCTATGGGGTTTGGGGGATGATGGCTTTGTTTTATTCCTGATATATCATTTAACTTGAAACCAAATACTTACCTGCTAAAATCCCTTAAGTAATGAAGGTCATATTTCAGAACTCAGGAAAATCATCGCAGAAAAGCAACCACATGCCTCCCAGATAAGGAAGCCTAGGAAATGCCCACATACAGTCCTGAAACAATTTCCTGATTTTCAGAATAAAAATCTTGTTTTGATAGAACAGTCAACCCACCCCAATGCATTTCAGAAAGATAGGAGATACCGCTTCTTTACTTCCTCCAAGATGCCAATAGCAATATGAATGTTACAAGACTGTGTGGCCTTTTCAGACCATAATTTACTGCAGTGATAGGCAATTTACCTTACTCACCTCTACTACTCCTCATGTTTCTTCCTTCCTTCTTTTCGTCTTTGGAGACTGGATCCCATGAAGCCCAAAATTCTAACTCAGCCATTTTAGAAGATGACCTTGGATTTCTGAACTCTAAGATGCCACCTCCCACGTGCTGGAATTAGGGATACCGCTGCCTGTTTTTACATGGTGCTGAAGAGCAAACACAGCCTCCTGCAACTGCTCTACCCTCCCAACCTTGTCTGTACTATTTAATGACAGTCTATAATTACTAAAATAATAATGAAAATAATAGAAGACTACGCTCTTTGTGCCCTCAGACAAATGTTGACAGAGCTTTCTGTCCCGCTTGGTTCTGTAGCTCTTAAGTCCCAAAGAATCACACAGAGGTCTACATTAATTATAAACCGATTGGCCTAAGCTCAGGCTTCTTATTAACTCTTATAACTTACATTAGCCCATAATTCTTGTCTGTGCTAACTATGTGACTTGGTACCTTTATCAGCAAGGCAGTCACATCTTGTTTGCTCTGTGTCTGAGTGACGACTGCAGACTGAAACTTCCCTCTTTCCAGAATTCTCATTGCCCCACCTCTACTTCCTGCCTAGATGCCCTGCCTATACTTCCTACCTGGCTACTGGCCAACAACATTTATTAAAAATACAAGTGACAGGGTACAGACCACTCTCCAACAGCAGACAAATCCTGGGATCATTCATCACATAAATTATTCAAATACTTTATCTTAGGTTGATTGATATACAAAAGCAACTCATGGTTTGTTAAGAGCTATTTCTTTTGAACTGCAATGACCTTGTCAACCACTTTAACTTAAATGTTAATCATCATCATCACCATCAGTTATGTAAGGTATCTTAATCTGATTTGAGCTAACTATCATTTAACTGTGTTGATTTTTCTTTGAAAGAACAAATTAAGAGTTTCAGATTTCTAGGTCAGCAGCCAGCAGGCAGACACATAATCCATGCACATTTCCTGTGTGCTTACATGCATAGCTCTTCCCTAGGTGCTGAATATCCATTGCCGACTGTGAGCGGTCCCTGCTCTCATAAAACTCATATTCTACTGGACAGAGAAGAAGCTCTGTAAAGAATGCTGGGCGTGGTGCTGGAGAGGTAGCTCGGGTTAGTCTAGTGCCTGCATCTCATGCTCAAGGACCTGAGTTTGATCCTGACCACTCATGTAAAAAGCTGAGTGTAGTGGCACAAGATTGTAACCTCGGTGCTGGGAACATGGACATGATCTATAAGCCCTAGGACCCAATGAGACCTTGTCTCAAAAAAAAAAAAAATAAAACCATGACCAAAGTAGATGACTTCTGAGCAATGACACCTGATGTTGATAATTTATTTGATGAATAATCCCAGGACCTCCATACACATGAATGTGCACACACTGAATATATAAATGATTATTTTATCATTTAAAAAATATAATGCCCATTAGGCACCAGCCTTTGTAGTGAGTCGTGTTTCCTTTGAGACTAAACTGGGTTCCAGCAGGAGATCCCCTACTCTTGTCAGGTACTCATGGAAGGGATCAGCTCATAACATGATTGGATTGGTTTCATCATTCCCGAAAGCTCCTTTAGGCATTTTTTTTTAAACAGGACAGAATAACATGTCAAAGTTCCAGATTTTAAAGTGTCATTCTGTTGTATTAAACACGCTGTCTTGTTCTAATGCTGTCTGATGAACCCTGGACATCATGGGAATATTCTAAGGACTAGTTGACATTTTAAAGGAGAATCCCACAGGACAATGAAGGGACCTAGCACAGTGCCTGATATCAGGAAATAGTAAGATAGCAAGGACTCAGGGTCATTGACCATACACAGGATTCTTGCTAAAACAGGGAAGTGAAAAACTTAAGGCTATTTTGAGATTAAACACAAAAAGAAAGGTCCCTTTACACATAAAGAAACAAGGCTGAAGGTCTTTTAAAACCAGGAGCCATAGCCCTGTAGGTACACATCCATCTGACAACTATTATGTTCTTGGCACACAACGTTGTCTCGATTCTGGCATTTACGATGAATGGACTATAATCTTTAGGTGAGTTTTCCACCCAAAGTAATGCTCAGAAGCAAAAGCCGGGTCTGTCAGAAAGCAAAATCCAGGAAGCAGGTTGGTGTCATAATGCAAAGCGTCTTCTGGCATGGTGTGGAGTCAGTTCCTCTGTTTGAGCCTTCCTTGACCACAGGCGATGGATGAGTCACGGCTTCCTCCATCCCTGCAGTTTCCTCTTCTTCCCTCCCCTGTAAAGCTTGCCCTGGTCACTTGGTGCTGTCTGCTCTACTCTTCCCCAGATTGCACCCATAACTCCCCAGCACAAAGCCTGGTGCACAGAAGGCAGTTAATAGATGTGCTTCGACGACCCACTAGATCAAACGAGTAAGAGAGTGAAGGAAATGGCCTTGATCGAAGCCTTTCATTAGGGCCATAGGCCTTGCCCTAGTGCATGAAAAAGGACCCAGGTCAACACTGGGTTGACACAAATCCTTCACTCAGCAAAACCTTCTTTCAGCCTCTTCAGTGTGGAACTTAATATGATACAGAAGAACTTTATATCAAGAATTACTCCGGCTTAGTGATTTGAAGTGTGAAGAAATCCATGGAAAATTTGGCTTTTCATTGTAGTGACAACTTACTTGCCTGCTCAAGCTTCTCCGGGGCAAAGTTAAAAGTTATATTTAAGAAAAAAATAAAATAGGCCCCTTAGGACACAGTTATACAGTCTCTTTCTCCCTCCTTCCCCCTTCCTATTATTTTCAGAGAGAGTCTCACATTGCCCAGGTTGGCCTTAAACTCTTCATCCTCAGGGCATTCATCTTTCCATGCTATCGGACACCCATGCCAAGAACCACACACACACATACCATGTTACTATAGGCTTCTTAGCAGGTGTCTTTCTGTGACTTCCTTTTTTCTAAAACAAGAAGTATTGAGTCAGCGATTTAGCCAAAGGGAAATCCCTGGACCAGAACTATAAATAACGAAAGCTTACCAGTGTTGGTAAGATCCATTTCCTCTTTAGAGGTCTGAGACCAAAAGTTAGTATCATTCTCAGAAGCCCAAAAGATTTAGGAAAGATTGCTTCTAGAAATCCTGTGGTGGTTAATACTCCAAACTCAATTTTTGAGATTTCTCAGAGTTCCTTAGTGGATGGAGGCAGTTTCGGGTTCAAAACAAAAACTAGCCAATAGGGGGCAGCGGTGAGAGCTTGATGAATAAAGCCCTTGCTGAGGAAGTGTGAGGATCTGAGTTCAGGTCCCCAGAGCCCAAATAAACATGGGGTGTGTGATCACACATTTGAGGCCAGGGTGTGCTTCCTAACGAGACCCTACTAAAACAAACAAGCCAACCAACCCAGCAAATAAATAAAGTCTTAGTAAAGATCACGATAGCATGAGTCAGAGAGACCAGACATCTGTTCCCAACTTCACTCTTAAGGTGACTAGAAGGGTCCACCAACAAAGCCCAGCACGGTACTTGGAACAGAATAAATACTTAATAACATTTGAATTTCTTGGGTGTGTATATGTGTGTGTATGTGTGTGTGTGATGTTTTCATGTGTATGGATGTACACATGTGCACACAGAGGCCTGAGGTTGCCATTTGATATCTCCCTCAGCCATTCTCTACTGAAGCAGGTCTCTCAGCTGCACTCAGAGTTAGCTAATTGGCTAGTCTAAGGAGGGAACTAGCCGGAGACATCCCCTGTCTCGTTTCCCAAATGCTATGGTTACAGGCATGTACTACCACACCTGGTTTACATATCCTACAGGATGCTGGGGATCAAACCCAGGACTTTGTGTATCCTAGGCAGGCACTATGTCAATGAAGCTGTCTCTCTAGCCTGGAGTCTTTATTCTATAGAATTATGTCCTACAAATTTGTCCTCAAAGAGAGGAGAGGGAAAAGGAAAGGGATGGGGGAGGGAAAGCAAGGGGAGCTGGGAGGGAAGGAGGAGGGAGAAGACAGGAAGGAATTTCCCTTTGCTTTCCCTACAGGTCCAGAAACTGAATTCGAGGTTCAGGATGAAGGTCAGATGACCCATTCCACATTTCCTCTTTCTGCTTGCAATTAGGAGGTGTTGGTTCATCTCTGAGAGACAATGCCATTTACACTACCTCCCCAACTCGTTCTGGCCCAAACCACCACATTCATTTGAAATAAGAAGTATTCTCAGTGGCTCAGGGTGACCCAGTTAAGAGCAGTCCCATTTAAAACTATTAAGTGTGGTTTCTTTTTCAGTGAGGTCATCCTGTTTAATCCCTCTGGACTGAAACAGTCTATAAAACAGTCTCTTTCACAGCTGTTGTCAGCCCAGTTCTTGGTGGACTAAAGGGCTCAACTTTTTAAGAAAACTGTCTTGAAGTGAGAAGGAAGAGGCTGGTGGTGAGGGGGAGGGATAGCTAAAGCCAACATTAAGATGCCAATCACTTGGGGAACAGACTCAAGGGACTGCAAAGGACCAGCTGGAAGCGCTGCCAAGGAGGAAGCGAGAAGACTCCCCATTCACTTCCTCACTGGTCAGTGGTTCTGTTCTTGCTTAGTAACAACTGTGAGAAAGAGAACATCTAATACATTTGTAACAGAGAATGTGGGTCTGGGCTCCACCATGGAGAAACAAGAGCTCTAAGGACTCCGTGCGGTTCCAGCCTGTTTGCAGAGTGGTCCCAATGCTACCCTCTGAGAAATAAGGACAGAAAAAAAAACAGTATGTTCCTTCTTTAAAACATGTGCTAGACTAAGGCTCTAGTCAGACATACTAGGTGGAATGGCAAAGATGCCACCAGCAACCTTTCTTGGACCAAGCCCTCTAAGCTAGAGAACCACACTCTTGGGTGCCTTTATTTCTTCCACACATCTCCAACAGGACCGTATAGTCAAAGTGCTGGTTACAAGAATTACAAGTCCTTTAGTTCAGACTGAGACAAAATAAGAATTTATGTTCTGATTGGTGAAGTGAAAAATAAGATGTAGAATATACCACTGAGGCAATAGAATTATTTTTCTATTATTATATATTATTTCTATTTACATATAATTTTCTATTTTATATATATATATATCTGTTTTGTCTATCAATTGGAAATTCTTTAAAGAACTTTTAAGTTACTTATATAGATGAAGACATTTTGGGATGTATGTATTTATGGCCATCTGTGTGTGTATACATATACATATATATATGTTGGCCATAAGCATCCCTTGAATTACATTTTATTTGCCCAGCTTCACAGGTGATCCTGAGGAGCAGCCAACATTCAGAACCATTGGAAACAACTAGCTGCTAGTTTATATTAGTTTAGTGGTCGTTAAGGAACTGTTTTAACATATGTTTGTTGACCCTGTGGATTCTCTCAAACTAACTGCTCTCTCCGTCTTCTCTTGAAATCTTGTTCCAGAAAATATGCTCATTCAAGATAGGGCCATCCTTGGGATAGCATTGGTCTTCTGAAGCTAAATATAGAGCCCTGATTTGCTCTGCAAATTTGGATCTGCTGCACCTGCCAAGTCCAATGCTGTCCACACACAAACTCGGTAGCAGGAGCCACATTCAGGAAGATTTAACATGGCGGAATCCAACTGGCAACCATGAAAACCATTTGTCTTGTTGGGGTTCAGCTTGTGCCTTCCACAGAGATCAATATGCATGTTAGAATCAGGAAGAAAAATATTATCCATGAGCAGAACAAACCTGTACAGAGGCTCTCACAGGCTCCTCCGTGCAATCACCTACAGCCAAAAGAGCCCCTAACCCTACCGCAATAACTGTTCTCTCACCTAAACCCATCTGCAGATCTTTGGTTTCTTCACTTCCCAGGTCTCTCTGGTGTTCCTACTTCTGCTGCTGGAGGCTAAACCCTGACTCCCGTGCCTTAGAGTCCCAGAAATGGACAGTAGTCTGCTCAGGAATTCTGCTGCCTGGCCACCACAAAGCACCATTTTTTCAATTACAATTTCTTCAGAACTGTTTATCCCTGTGCCAAAATTATGCCTTTCTCCTTTCTTACTCATCTAAATGCTTAGCCCCGTGATATTCCAATCTTACTTAGCTGCAACTGAAGAAAGCAACCCCAAAACTCGCACTGAGGGTTGCAGCAGGGGTTCTCAACATTGAGAACCCCCCATACACACACACACACACACACACACCAGGGTGCATTGAGAAGTGAATTAGTGGGCAAGGGGGAGTCCTGAGGGAAAATATCAGAATTTTACACAACACAAAGCATGTCTTTAAGAGTCCAGAATTCTGATCCATCATGCCGCAATGACTTCTTTTGAGCCAACATGTTAGTTAGATATTAATTTCATAGCTAACTCCCAGAGCTATTTATATGTTAATGGAATGACTCTTTAAACCAAAATGTAATCTCTAATTATGGAACGACAGGTACACTGCTGGTTGGGAAGATATTTTTTGGAAAAGGGAGTCTTCTTGGGTTTCCGCAAATACATCAAATGAGTGAGTGAGGAACTTACCTGAACACTGCGTTTGCTCTCCTGCTCGGAATAAGGGAAGGTTCCCTCAGAATGCTGCAGAGCCTTCAGGGTCTGTTACTTGAAATCCTTCTCATTAGGTTGGCCTCTCCCGAGTGAGGCAAGAGAGGGAAACTCTGCAGTTCCATCACCTCTCCATTCTTAACAGTGTTGACTGTGCAAACCCAAAGGAATGCTGGCTTCCATGCGCTCTCTCCACAGATGGATGTTTCCAGTCTGGAATGCTGAGCGCTAACAACCTTCCCTCTGTCTTTGTGGATGGGACTCACGTGGCTACTCGGCCTGACGGACGGGGCTGCTTCTGTTTTCCCACTGGAAAATGGCTTGACCATGTATGTGGAAACCAAGATGGCAACAGCTTCACCAAGAAAAGACACATCTACCCAGAAATGCAGTTTCAGTACCCATAACACAGCAAACGCTTTGCCTTCACTTTAAGTGGTCACTGCGCCTTTCCTGGGACCCTTGGGAAGTACCCACTTCTAGAACACAGACGTTTTCTCTTTTAACAGGTTTCAATAGTTAATAACAGCAACCCATTCAAAAGATGATTGATAGTAAGAAATTAGTAAAGAGGTCATTACTGTCTCCCAGAGGGCAACATGTGTAGAAAGACAGGCTCCATGAGGACCAAGAAAGCTGGGAGAAAATTCTCCAGAAGGATCCCACACTACATGTAGTGCTCACGCCTATAATCCCGGCACTCAGGAGGATTGCCATGAATTCAAGATCAACCTCAGCTACATAGTAAGTTCCATGGGCTGTAGAGTAAGACCCTCTCTACAAACAACAAACAAACCAAAGCAAACCAGGCCTATCAACAATTATCTCTGTACTCCTTTTTCTTTCTACCTTAACCTGGTACTTCTCCCCAACCCCAGCCCTGTGCTAACTAAACCCTCTCTCCTTCCTCTAGTCTGCCTTAGAAGCTTTCTTTCCATTTTGCCTCTCAGTAGGAAAGCTTTCTTAGGAACTGTGCCTCCTGACACTGTGTAATCCGAAGTTCTTTGCAAAGTCTACAAAGAGTCAAGCGGGCCGTCATGGGAGGATGCCCCTCTGGTGGAGTCAATGGAGGTATACAAGAACAAAGCCTCGAAGTGTACGTGCAGCTTCTGGGGCTCATTCTTTAGGGGAGCAAATCTAGGAGAAATGGGGTCATTCTGTGCAGGGATCATATTAGCAATTTTTTCATAGAGCACAATTTAAGAATCTGAGCATCAATAAGTTAGCAAAAAAAAAAAACTTTCCAGGTTAAAGCTTTGAGGATTTTGTTCTATTTGTTTCTACTAACATAAAAAATATCCTCCAGTGTCCTTTCTTGGAGAAAAACACATATATGCCAACAAGGACAGGGTGGCAGAGAAATCAATTAACTGTAAAGATTCTGGAAACTCAGGCTCTACCACTAATAGGCACAAGTTACTATGTAGCCTAGGATGACCTTGGACTTCCCTAAGATGACATTCTCCCTGGCAGCTGCTGGGGTGACAGACACACACCACTGAGCCCAGTTTATTGAAACTAGGACTTCCTCCCCAGCCTTCTAAGATGTTTGTGTCTATTCGTAGAATAACGAATTGGGGGTGGGAGAAAAAGAGCCTCTGATTTGTGCGCTACCTTTGGAGCAATTACTCAGTACAAAGATCAATCAAATGTACATCTTTTGCTTTGGAAACCTGGAGATGGGGGATTGCTGGAGGCAGAGGTTGCCAACCTCGGTAGCTTCATTCACTCTAGTCATCTAGGTGCCAATTATAGACATCTCTAAAGAAATTAGAATATCAAAAGAAAGTTAATTTACCTTATAAGTCACAAACAAAATCAGCCTTCGGGGCATTGAAACACACTCCTGTTAAACTGGGTGTTTTTAGTGTCATTTAAATGCCAATTCCCTTCAAAATAATAACCCCAAGGACAATGCACCAGGCCTGATTGAACTCTGCTTTGAGAATGCACGCAGGAGCGCTGGTGAGAGCACATTAAACATAGCAGGAAAGCATCTCAATACTGCTTCCTCCTTCCCTCGGATGGAAATCAATAAGCTCCTGACCACCAAGCTATCACAAAGCAGACGCTTAGCAGACCAGCCGCACCTGAGACTTCACATCCTTCCCCATCAGAACTGCTGACGGCAGCTTTTGAATCAGGCTGGATCAATCGATATAAAAGATATATCCCGTCTTCTCCAGCACACATTTCCGCTCTCAAAGGAAAGTGGGCTGTTGTTTGGAAAGGATGGCTTTAAAAAGAACCGGGGAAGTATAGCAACCAAAGAACCAAGCGTAGATTTCTTCTTTCATGTCTTCTACTTTGTGGATGACGATACTTAGAAGATTTTAAAAACCTAGGTCTTGGGGCTAGAGAGAAGGCTCAGGGGTTAAGGACTCTTGCTGCACATGTGGAACAGAGTTCAGATCCCAGGACCCAAGTAAAAAGCTAGGTGTTTGCAAATACCCTGTAACTCCAGTACCTGCACCCACGTTCTCTCTCTCTCTCTCTCTCTCTCTCT
>LOEQ01004614.1:79475-92509 GCA_001685075.1 Bramus lutescens
AGCATTTTATTAAACCAATATGAGTGACAAATCTTTACAGTGTACAAGAACATTTCCCACAGCAGGTAGGCTTCACTAACTGGTAGCTTTTACTCTAGGACAAGAAATATTTTTTGGCTACAACAAAGGTCAGAACCTATAGGTCTTTCTTGCTAGACCAGTCAGATTTCCCATAGAATAATTCTTCCATTTCCATCCTCGAAATAGTGCATATGTGTGCATGACACATGTATGTGCACGCATGGACACACACACACACACACACACACACACACACACAATGGCTAAATCCCTAGCACTACAGAAAAACAAAGGTATGAGTTTGTAATCCCAGCTCCCAAAATGGAAAGGTAGACAGATAAGGAGTTAAATGTCATCCTTGGATACATAGTAACTATGAGAACAATCTGGGATACAAGAGACTCTGTCTCAAAACAAAACAAATAAACAGGGCCCCTAAAATGGCTCAGTAGGTAGAGGCACTTGCCATACAAACTTGACATCCTGAGTTTGACCTCCAGAACCCAAGTAAAGAGCAAGGAGAAAACTGACACCACAAAATTGTCCTCTGATCTATACATGTCTGCCCCCACACTATACACAAGTATATACATGGTACCAGTGTAACAATTGTATATTTATAAAAAAGTATATATAATATAAAGTTTTAAAGAAAGGTTTTAGATGAAATTAAGTGACTGACTGAGGCCCTCTAAAGCAAGCTCTCAATTCACATTAGTTAGTCTTAAAAAAATCATAGTGAAAACAGAAATATTTACTAATTAACAATTAATTAATCCACAGAGAGAGACTTTAGAAGGAAGAGTTAAATTGCATGTGGAAGGTTCTGTGGCTGAAATGCACATTGTTAGGCTCAGGTGAGACTTGAACCAAGTTTGTCTCTTCTGAGAGTTGCTGCCTTTGACTTTTGTGCTGGCTAGTTTTATGTTAACTTCACATAAACTAGAGTCATCAGAGAGGAAGGAGCCCCAACTGGGAAAACGCCTCTAGAAGATTAGGCTACAGGCAAGCCTATAGGGATTTTTCTTAGTGATCAATGGGGAGGGTCCAGCCCATTGTGTGTGGGGCCAACCCTGGGCTGGTGGTCCATGCTGTTTTATCACAACAATTGTAACCCTAATTAAGATAGTTTTCCATCTGTATTTTACATCCAGGCTTCTAAAATAACAGGGATGTTGAGATATTGCAGAACATCAAGATGAACAGTTGCTTCATGTGTTGTCAAATATAACAGCCACTTTGCTCAGAAATTGTTCAGAAAGGGCTCATATCCAAGTAGCATCCTACACAACTTTAACTTTATTCAAAGGCAAAATGAAGGTTATCTCCTCCCCTCAGTATTACACAGCAATCACTAGCTTTAATTAAGAATTGCATCACATGGGCCTCCGTAATTGGAGAATTCATTTAGTGGGCTATTACAAAGTAAGTAATTTCCACTTCTTTGAACTAAACTCAGCTTCCTATAACCCTAAACTTTCCAGAAACCTACTTTTGATCATGCTTGACTACAATCCAGGGAGCAAACCTTGTCTGAGTTTGAAATCAGGAAGACACCAACAGCATATTCAGGAAGCAGATGGACTTTTGTTGCACAAAGTTTACATATCTTAGTAGATTTAAACCAAGCTATAAACAGAGTCAATTGCCATTTCTTGACTATTTATATAAATTAAAGGATGGCTTAACTTAATTTCTTCCACTTGTACCCTCTGGCAATAACGATTGCTAAAGAGTTCAGCTCTTTTTTTTTTTTTTCCAAAAGACTGTCTACCATCTTCTGATATTCAGCTGTATTTCTTGAGGTGGTTTATCTTGGAGCCTACAATGATCTCATTCAGAAAACCTCACATCTGATGTAACTTCCCCATCTTCATAATCAGTATCTATCTTAGAAAAGACTATCAGCAAACTACAAACAAAAGAATAGGCCTGAACAGGATTTCACCACCAAACCCAGTCTCAAGTCAGGACATAATTTAAAGGATTCTGATATTGTGACCAAAATATACAAAACAGATTCATTACCTTTGAGCATGGATTATTGGAATAAAATAGCAACAATGTACCCTAACTACTGCATCCAGAACCAAACAGTGAGGGGCTCCTGAATGCAAGGATATCTTCAAGATTTTTTTTACAAGTATTGGCATGTACATATTTGAAAATAAATATGTAATAAATTATATACAATATAAATAGGTCTTTTCTAGAACCCTCCTCGTATGTGTGCATTAGTAGGCCTATATGTGTGTACATGCATAGTGAGAGCTGAGACTGATATTGGTACATTCTCGCGTTCACCACATATATATTTATTTACCTACTTACTTACGTAGAAACAGGATCTCACTATATATCCCTGGCTGATCTAGAACTCCCAATTTACACTAAGCTATCTCAGACTTAGAGAGATCCACCTATCTCTGCCTCCCAAGTACTACTATTGAAGGCAGGCACCACCATGCTTGGCCTCTGTTTTTTGAGACAGGGTCTCTCATTGTTTTAGTTTGGGTTTCTATTGCTGTGAAGAGACACGCTCGCTTACAGTTTCAGAAGTTCAGTCCCTTATTACCATGGCAAGGAGCATGGCGTCTTGAGGCAGACATGATGCTG
The DNA here is from genome assembly GCA_001685075.1 of Bramus lutescens. Taxonomy (NCBI): domain Eukaryota; kingdom Metazoa; phylum Chordata; class Mammalia; order Rodentia; family Cricetidae; genus Bramus; species Bramus lutescens. The sequence continues at coordinate 82,113 of LOEQ01004614.1, forward strand.
GCTACATCTTAATCAGAAGGCAACAGGGAGTGGACTGTAAACACTGGGAACCGCTTGAGTATAGAACTCAAAGCCTTCCCTCCCCCGTGGTGATGCACTGCTTCCAAGGAGGCCACACCTACTCCAACAAAGCCACGCCTCCTAATAGTGTCACTCTCCTTAAGCTTATGGGGAGCCAGTGACACTCAAACTACCACAACCACACTCACTAAACCTGGAGCTCACTGATTCACTTAGCAGGACTGGTCCTCCTGTCGCCATGCTCTGGGGTTAGGGCAGGTGTTGTACCAACATCTTGTTTGCTTGTTTCATTTGGATTCCGGGCATTGAAATCGGATGCTCATGTTTGCGCAACAAGCCCTTCATGTTGCCCATTGAGCTATTTCTCCAGTACTTTAATATTCTGAGGGAGCAGAGAAGAGAGTGACACGAACAGGGGTGGGAAGCAGGATTTTAAGACAACTCTCAAGGTCTTAACCACAATAGAGACAAGCATCTTCTATAGTCAATCAATCAACGCTCCATCCGGGGAATGCCGTGAAGGGTTGTCACATCTGTGACCAAGGTCTCCAGCGAGCTGGCCGTTAGTTGTGAAGCTTTTCCTCTGGAAGACTGGTGTGAACAGACGAGCTTAAGGTGCGTTCTAAAAGGGACAGATTTGAACCATCAGAAGCATGCGATGCAAGAGAGGCCTTTCTCATGCTGGCTTTGCAGGCCAAGATCATCATACTGCAGCAAAGCCTGCAGACACCCGATAACTGGAGTCCAGTCCCCAATGACCTGGGGACCTTGGTCCCACAAAGGTAAGAAAGTCACTTTAGCCTGCTGCCTAAATGAGCTTGAAAACCAGCTCTCCAGGGACACCAGGATGGAACCCAGTACTTTGGTTGCAACCTTGTAAGACCGGAGCAGAGAACACAGCCACGCTATGCTTGACTTTTGTTTCACAGAATTGTGTGAATAATGGTTTTGTTTTTCTAACCTTGTCTTCATGGTTTTTGTTACATAACAATAGAAAACTAGTGTGAAGCCCTATTTGGGTCTTAGAGGTGTTCAGTTGGAACCTCCAGCTCACTCCTGCTTGATCCAGAAAGCCTGTTATTCTCTCTTTCTGAACCATATGTTCTCAGAGAATCTCTGAACAAAAGAAAGGCACCAAAAAGCCCAATTCCGCATTCTTGGTGGCTATGGTAGCTCCTCCCCTGAAGTTGCCAGCAGCCCAAGTCCCCACCCAAGCATTCCAGCTTTTGCCTGTACTTGGGCACAAACCCAGCTTGTGGCAGACACATCATGACTCCCTCACCTACAGGCTATATAAGCTCCCTGCTTTAGTTTGGGTGTGTGACTTCACCCGCCTCGATCTCTGGGGCTGGAGAACTCAACCAGGAACTGCTTTGTGAAATTAATCCTGTTCTTTTACTTTTCCAATTTAGCTTGTATTGGCTTACTGTATTGGCAGAGAAACCTGTTATCGGGGTACAGAACCCTATTAAGAGGGAGTGTTGGTGGGTTATAGTGTTCGATTTATTTGGGAGACAGGGTCGCATTATAGCACAGACTGACCTCAAACTCATGGATCTCCTGGGTGGTGGGATTACAAGCATGCATCATTACCTCTAACCCAAAACCCTATTTGTAGAGATGGTCAACTTAGTTTGAATAAGGGCAGTAATTCAGTTTTTTCATTGCTACTCTGTCATTACATGCATGGCTATAATAACCACCATCTGTTTCTCCACTGAGCATTTTCTAGTTTGGAGGAGTTACGAATAAAGTTGTCAGGGAACTTTGGTCCATTACTGGAAGTGTATAAGGAAGCGAGGTTCAGGGATCTATCAGCCCAGTACCTCAGCCGTCCAGAGTCATGAGTTCTAAGCCCCGGGAATCCTGGAACGGGTGGGTTAGCCTGTTTCTCCTACTTGCTTTGAATTTTCTAGCAATCCTATACATGGAAATTGCCTAAAGAAAACCTAGAGACCATGCAGATAAGAATGTAAACACACAGAACAGAAATGAATGAGTGAAATGACCTTCTCCCTGGCTGCTAATTCTAAGATGTGCACATCCAGTACTCAGCAATTTGAGAATTCCTGACAGTTTTCTTTACTTTTTATGCCTTCCCTAGAAAAAGTAGCAGAGAAGTGTCCAATAGAGACAAGATATTTCTCATCCAGTGATACAGGAGAATAATTAACAATTTCACAGCACTAACCCACTTTTGGCACACACAAAAAAATGGAGAAGTTAGATTATTACCTGAAAATTCATGGAGTTACAGAGAAGAAATACAAGTGTCCAGAATTCCCAGCGAGGGCACTCGAAGACAGGCGTTTCTCCCCTCGAGCAGACTTGAAACGAACAGACATAGAAACACATTCGATCACGATAAACACCAATGGCAAGTCTTGCTTACACTTAACTTTTAGTGAGTTTTGAGGGGAAGAGCCAAATTTTTGTTGTTGTTGCTGTTGCTTGGTTAAGTTGGAGTTTTGCTAAAGTCAAGAACCACTGGAGCCAAAACAGAAAAGAGGCAAAGGTGAAAATGGCTTGGATAATTGTCCTGATTGCCTCATTCCAAATACACTTTGTCTCAAAATCCCGCTCTCTGTGGATACAAAAAAAGAGCGTCGAGTTAACAGTATCTATAACTGATATTGATTTATGTGTGTGTGCATGTGCGTGTGTATGCACACATACATGAACACATGCTAATCGCAAGAATGTGTGTCAGTCAAACAAACAAGACCTTTGAGGTAACCGGAACTAATGAAGAAACTGGCACTAGATGTGTGATGTGAGAAGAGAGACAAATTTGTCCAGACAGGTTTAAAAAAAAAAAAAAGTCTTACATATGAGGATCGTGTATCTCAACAGAGATACGGGGCATAATACAATTGTCTTTAGAATCCAGCTAAAGGGTCTCTGGAGCCCAGGCTGCTGCATATGAGTCTTTCTCCTTTCTCTGTAAAGTCAATAATGTTTACCACTTCTCAAAACTCCCGCTTAACATTAGGATTGCTGTCTCTCAATAACCCAGCTCCTTGCTTGCTATTGACGTGTGTGTGTGTGTGTGTGTGTGTGTGTGTGTGTGTGTGTGTGTTTACACTCCTACTATTATACTGGGCTCTTCCATTCATCATCTAGGGGCCTTACCTAGAATGTCTGAATCTACTCTTGCCCCCTGTGTGGTGGCAACAGAATGCTATTAGTAAGATAACCAGTTTCCATGAGGGGTTCCCCGACCTTTCTATGCACTCAGATCGACCTGATAGGAGTGAACACACCTAAAACCTGGGGAGATACTGGGCCTTGAGGAAAACCTGGCTGTTCCTGATAAAGCTTTGAGTATCATGATCCATACGCCGTGACTGACAAGATTCTAGGCTTTATAACCCCCTGAGCTGATGCAATGGCTTGAAGACTTTGTGTGTTGTAAAGCCAAACCACAAGTGATTGTAGGAAACAGTACAGTTTGACCCACAGAGTCAGGGAGGATCGGTGCTTTATATATCCATGATTCCGAAGGAATTCCAAGGGAGCAGCGTCTTGGGCATAGAGCATTCGTAAATTTCCTGTTGTGTCAGACTCAATTCCAGTCCATAATATCGAGTATCAGAGGGAAGCCAGGAATTGGTAGCATCTGGCCTTCTCTTTCTCTCTCTCTCTCTCTCTCTCTCTCTCTCTCTCTCTCTCTCTCTGTCTCTCTCTGTCTCTCTGCCTCTCTCTCTGCCTCTCTGTACGTGTGTGTGTGTTTCGCATATGTATATATACATAAGCAGCAGTTTCTCAAAGGTAAAAAAACTTCTCCCTCAAAATGAGAACTTGAAAACACCCACTTGAACTTCTCTTATCCATCTCTCGGAGCTTGATGGTTTTCTGAAGCAAGGATCTTACCAAGTGCTATTGGGAAAGTATAAGTTCCATTTTGAATCTCCTTGCCTACCAACTATGAGATCCTTGAATTAATAACATTTTAGTTATTTCACCTGTAAAACAAAAAGTTTATCTCCCCGCCTGACAGCATGATCACTTAAGGATATATACCTTTACAAACAATCTACCTGTTAAGGCTAATAAAGCATAAGACAAATATTTAACTGACAACTTAGTTATGCATACATACTCAAAATTATGTTTACAGCATGAAGTAACACATTGAAAGTGAGGGTGGGACTCAGTGGTAGAGTGCTTGCGTCTTGGAGGCAAAACCTTGTTATATTCCCAGCCACCACACAGCAATATTTATAATAATGATCATTATCAAATACAATTTTGTGTTGACTTTTAAAACCCTGTATTGTTCCATCCATTTTCACTTTCTCAAGCTATCTTTCTCCTCAACGCACCCCCCCCCAGTACTCCAGCTCGTCATTGCTATGTACTTCTAAGTCAGGGAGCTAATGCTGTTTAGTCCGTGAGCAACACTGACGCTGTAAATGTCACCCCAAGTCATATTCATCCATTTGTATCACATTTGCTCATTTTTTCATTTCCTGTGGGTCTATATTTGTAATCTCCATAATGCACCACTTACTGAATTGCATTCTTAGGTGACGTCTAAAAGGCTTATTTTTAAAAATATCTTGCACTCACCTTTCAGAGCTAAAATCAAGAACTCCTTTGTTGGTGACACACCATTCTTCCTCCTGTTTTCCTGAGTCAGTTCTGATCTCCATCAACCCCCAAACAGACTCTAACTTGGACCATTTCAACCATACACCTTCCACTGACAGTAATTTGGTTGTTTGGTTGTTCCAAATCCAGCTATTTCAAGAGTACAAAGAACACCGCATCATAAGGATGTATCTAAAAGAGTGGCTTTTTTTCCTACGAAATAATTTTTGAGAAATACTCACCTTGTATTTAAGAAAGCTCACCTTGTATTTAGGCAAAAGGATATATATTTAAAGCCAATACTTGAAATTAATCCAGAGATCTCAGATTAGCATGTGTCCTGTTTTTCTTTCATTTGTCCCTGGAACCCCAAATCTTATCACTCTCTGTAGAGTTCCTTCCATTTAGGCTACATTGCTATTATCCTCCTTGTCCAAGGAAGCTGCAGAATCTAATGTATGTGTTCAACCACTGGGCCCATCTCCTGAAAGGTACCCACCCTGCTGGTTTACCAGGCACAAAGTAATACCGTCCAAGAACAAAGGTCAACTCTTGACACATTTAACGATATGTACTTTTTTCTTCTGTGTGTGAGCATTTTGCCTACATGTACGGCTGTGCACCATGTGTGAGTAGTGCTCATGGGAATCAGAATAAGAAAATAGATTCCCTTGGAACTGGAGTTACAGATGGTTGTGAACCATTGAGTAGGTGCTGGGAACTGAACCCGAGTCCCCTGAAAGAGATACAAGCATTCTTTCTTAACTGCTGAGCTGTCTCACCAGCCTCTGGTCTCAGAACTCCATACTAGCAGGTTCATTGAATTCAACATGCCAACAACTTGGAGGCTGCTTTCTTACTTTAGAGTTCATCCCTCCTGTGGAAGAGGAGAAACAATGGCCTGGGAAGTAGCTGCCCGATCGCTGGCACCTCATGCCTTGTATTCATCTCCCTGGTTATTCCAAAGCACTGTTTTGAATAACTAACTCTCAAGTTGTCCTTCCCAAGACACTAGTTCGGTCCCATTGAAGAGGGGACTGTGGACATTTATCGTAATCCGGGAGGAAGTGGAAAGAAGGCCCCCCTTCTGTTTGAGTCAAGGGAAGAACAAACATCTATAGAAGACTTTATTGGCAAATAGACAATAAGTGAAAAATAAATACCCAGTATTCCACCCCAACTTCTAGTCCCCAGCAGAATCCTACAGGCAAGTTGTTCTTAGAGACGTTCTGTATTACTGTGTGTGTGGTTTTGTAACAGACAAAATTACGGTCTAATACTGACCACATTCAAAAGCCTCCTTCACCTACTGTAACTCTGGTTAGAAGTTGGAATCACACAGGAACTTTGGATCAAATAATAAACTAAATCCTGTAGCATCACTTTAATAGACTTTACTAAGCAAATAGATGACTCTTCTTTCCCCCGAATTTAAAGTTCTTTTAAAGCAAGGGCAGACTTGGTCATTTAGTTCTATTAGTCTTAAAGCTTTAGAAATACAAGGGAATTCTGCTGAGAGGGGGTGGCACACACCTTTAATCCCAGCATATAGGAGGCAGATCTCTGTGAGTTCGAGACAAGCCTGATCTACAGAGTGAGTTCCAGGACATGCTCCAAAGCTACACAGAAAAACCCTGTCTCAAAAAACAAAACAAAACAAAACAAAACAAAAACAAACAAACAAAAAACTACATGGGTGTTCATCCACCCTTTCACCCTGGATGCTACTCTCTTGATTTCACTAAGCTTCCATTCTTTCCTCTAGTAGAAAAAAAAATAATAATAAAGTTTCCTGGTATTCATATTAGGAAATTTTGAATAAAATTTTTTAAATAGAGAGCTCATACTGAGTTGGTGTTCAAGACGGCCATATCCTCCCCCTTGCAAAAATCTGAAAATAATTCCGATAAAAAGAGCAATCCTGCTTGTGAGCGAGCCAGATGGCGGACTACTCCTTCATGGAGTCTGTTAGCTTTCCTGTTGCCTCCTTGGAAGAGTCTCCCCAGGAAAACACATGGCCATGGCACTTGGTGGCAGAGTCAGTAAGCTGTTTGGAAACAAGGCCTATCCACCCAACTCCCAGGTCTGCCAAGGAATGGCTTGCTTCGTGTCCTTTGGGATAATTTCCCTGGCAGAGCAACTATCCTTCTGGATGACTAAATATATCTCTTGTGGTCAACAGAAAGAAAACACTGAGGCTTCTTCATGAAGAATTTAGAGGAAACCTCAGAGCCGACCCACATTCTCTGGATCCACCAAGTGAGTGGAGTCGGGTGTGTCCCGAGTGGTTAGAACCCTCATCCTTGGAAAAATTCTGCTATTCTACTACATGTTTGTTTGTAGAGACGTTCACTAAAGCATAACAAGAAGCGCTGGAGGCCGCATGATGAAGGAGGCTTCCTAGAGCAGCAGGAAGCGGTAGTCGGGTGAATAATTTGAAATCTCATACAGTCCCACTTCCTCTAAGTAATTCTCCTATCCCAAAGCATCCTGGTAGCTAAAGCTCAATCTTGGAACTAAATGGCTGGTACTAGGCTAGGTTTATATTGCCTAAGATGTGGATGTGTTTTTACTGTTTTTTTTTTTTTAAACAAGCATGGAGGTTTAAGACTTTAATTTCAGCAACGGAAAAGCTGAGGCAGAAGGATCAAAAATTCAAAGCCAGCTTGAGCAACTTTGTGAGACCTGGTCGGGGACACAGCAGAGGGGAAAAAGCCCTTGCACAGGTTCAGTCCCCAGCACCGCACCCCGCAGTGAAGGTTATGATCTTGTCAAATTTAGACTCACTGCCAGTAGCATGAGTTGATTAAAACAAACACTAGTGTAGACTAACGTCTGCTCTTCACATAGGCGTGGTAATTCTCCAGACGGATGGAAGCATCCATGGATGTTTTGCAGAATGAGACCTAAACACGCCTTGGAAGAACAATGTAGGTGACGGTGTTTGTGTGTGTGTGTGTCTGTGTGTGTGTGTGTGTGTGTGCGTGCGTGTGTGTGTGTGTGTGTGTTAGAGAAAGGGGTGCTGCTTCTTTCACATGTAGACAAGGACAAATGCCCGAAAAGTACTTCTAAGTGGAAGCATCGTGTACCAACCAGCACGCTGGAACTTCATGACTTGGTTTTACCAAATGCTCTCCTGACTCTGTCCCAAGCTCACATTCATCGCACTTAAACCATACGGCTCTATGGCGTATTGATGAGTAGAGTTTCCTCCTTTGGTAGATCCTTTGAAAATTGTCTCTTTGTAGTGACTCAGCAATTAATCAGAGCAAAGCTGTGCCTTCTGAGACGACGTTTTCAGAAGTGGATGCTGGTGGTGACCCTTCCCACTGATTCTGAATTCACCATCTGCCGCCATGAGTTGTAATCCATCTCATGCAGTGCCTGAGCTTGCTTCATATCAGTGCGTGCTGAGATTTTGTGTAGTGTGTGAAAATAGACTTTTACAAAAGGTGTTCGTTACCCATTGTACCTCTTAGGTGTAATCAAAGAGATCCAGTATATGATAAGATTAAAACAAAAGGCCAGATTCAAATAAAATCTCAGCTCTTTGTTTGGCCTCATAATTTGACCACTGATGAATTCTATTTGTTTATTTATTTGTTTCTTTGAGACAGGGTCTCTCTACCTAACTCTGGCTGTCCTGGAGAGAGTGAGTTCATAGAGATCTGCTTGCTTCTGCCTCCCAAGTGCTGGGAGAGAAGGAATGAGCCCAGTTTGAATTCAATTTTAACTGCCCTATCTCAGCATACTAAGGAACCAAATTTTTTTCCACAGGAGTCTACAAATTTTAAGATTAATTTTTCAAAGGACATCTTTATTGCAGTTTAGTTCATATGCAATAAAGGCCACCATTTGAACTGTACAGCTCAGTTGGTTTTAATATCTGTTCAAGGCTGTGTAAAAAATCACAACTATCTAATTTTAGACTATTTCATAGCCCTAAAAAGAAACCTCACATCCATTAGCAATTGGTCTTCATGCTCGCCTCCTCCCCTCTCTGGCTACCATGAATCTCCTTTCTGTTTCTATCAATTGCCCTATTCTGAGCATTTCACATTAATGGGATCACACACTATGTGGCCTTTTGTGCCTGGATTCTGTTACTCAGCATTATGTCTTCAAGGTTCATCCATAGCACATATTAGTCAGGGCTTCATTCTTAGTGGTTGGCCTCTCAACATTGAAAAGAAAGGCAGTTTTGACTATTGCACAAAGTCATCAGCTCTCCCCAGGGAGCTGCAGAGTCCTGAAGTCCACCCATTGAGAAGAGACCATTCACCATGAGCTTAGTAGAACATTGAGCTTACGCTGCTGATCCTTCCAAAAGTGATCCCATTCACTTTTAATTTTTCAAATTTGTGCAGAGGACACAAAACAGTTGGGAATGCTTCATCCACCCTGGTTTTTTTCTGTTTAATTTAGTGGACACTGCCATCAACACACCCGCAACCCTTTCTGGGTAGGAAACGCTCCCATGTGATTTGATATGTGATTCATCTCTTTCTCTTTATTGCTTGAAAGTTTCATACATGAAAATAATGTTTTAATCAGATCTACCACCATTCCCTCCCTTTTAACTTCTCCTATATCCCCCGTACTAAGTTTCCCACCTGGCTTCAAGTACTCTATTTGAAACTCACTAGGTCCACTCAGCGCTGCCAGTGTGTGCACGGGGGCAGGGCCACCCACTGGAACATGGATAGGAGAGGGGCTCATGAGTCTCACTTCTAGCTGAGGAGATGTTGGCAAGTGATGACTGTGGGGGGTAGAGAATCAGGTTTCAGATTCATCTTTTAGGGGGCGATTTGCTGGGTTGTTACTACAAGGCCTACTGATCATGACTTCTGCCCTCTGTTTCCATAGGTGGAGGAGGAAGGAAACTTTACAAAGCGGTGTTTTACCATGGATGGTAAGTCTCCATGCCCTTGCTTCCTTTCATAAAGATTGCCTTTTCTACTTTTAAACATGGCACCGATTCTTCTTCCCTGTAGCACACCCTCCAGTTATCAGACTTTTGGCCGATTTCCTTAGAGCCAGATATGATTTTATTTGAGTATAACTTTACATTTATTACCGAATTTCAGCATCCTCTTGGTGCAATAGTACCTAGACAAATGAAGACTATACAGACGACTCCCTTAAAACACAAACCACTGAGTTTGACTCTGTCTCAGTAGATCTGGCATGGAAACCACAAATCTTTTATCATGAGTAAGTACTCTTGGGACCATGAGCAAGCACTCTTGGTCCCATGAGCAAGCATTTTTGGTGCAATGAGTAAGCACTCTTGGTCCCACGAGTAAGCATTATTGATCCCACATTGACATAGGAATTTCACTGAGAGCCTCAGAAATCCTGTCCTAGTGGCTTCCATTTAGAATCAGCCTCAGACACTATTTCAAACATGTCCCTCTTAAATATTTATGCATTCTTATACATTCTTGAATACATAAATGCTGCATGAATGATAGTGTTGAAGAGGACACAGACTTGATGTTATTGTATCTCTTTTTGTCTTATGGATGTCAGTTTGAATGAAATGACAGCTGTTGTTGCTAGATCAGGATGGCAACAACATGCAGGGTTCCGAGTGAAAGAGCTGACAAACCAGTAAGCAAAGAGGAAAAGTCAATCTATCAGGTTAGTATTTTGAGAAAAACAATCAGTGGACAGAAGAAATGCTTTCTTTACTATTTCAAATTTAAGGAAATATATATGATATAGGAGGGTCATCTGTCTATGTGTTACTTTCGTTGGTTAATAAAGAAACTGCCTTGGCC
>LOEQ01004614.1:94600-111564 GCA_001685075.1 Bramus lutescens
GAATCAAGGAAAAGCTTTAAGATTGAGTGAGACCTGTTTGTACAGTAAAGGCCATTCTCTTCCGTTTGACTTTGCAGAAAGCATTTTCACAGTATAGATAGTGTGAGGTCATATGTATATGTGTGTGTGTGTTCCTCTACCAATATTCAGTTCCCTAACTTGAACTGCTTCTTGCTCTTGGCCCTGGGGTCCTTTTACAAATCTTCAGGTCAAATCTCTTTCTCAGGTCATTGGAGTGTGATGGGACAAGAACCCACCATGACCCTCAGGGCAGTAAGGCCTGGCCTGACAGTGTGCTCAGGTCATCTGGGAAAACAACTTGACAGGGTCACTTGTTTTAATTTCACCAGCATATACTTGTACAACTATTGACGTTGTTCAAAAGAAAAGCAATGTACATGACTGTTAACTACAACCAGCTACCAGAGCCTAGAACATCCCTTGTTCATGCAAAGACTATATATATGTTTGTGTGTACTATTAGTTGATGGTCAGGATTCTTGAGGGTATTTCTCTCTTAAAAGTTTTCTGTCCTTGAGGAAGAGCAGTAAGATTTCTATTTTTTACTTTGGACTCTATTCTTGAGCATCTAACACTAAGCTCTGGTTTTAACTCGGGAGTTTACTCTGTAGTCAAAATAGTGAATACCTGAGTTCCCAAAGAAGGAAGGGAGACAATGCATAAGCCAAAGGATAGCAATGGATTTGAGGCTAGGAATTTGACTAAATATGGTTCAGCATTCAAAAGCAAAACATAATCCAAGGGTCAGAGTTAGAAGAGAGACAGGAGCTAACCAAGGTCATAAAAATCTGCTCATGTAACTTTGTGAGAAAATACAAGGTAGGTCAAGGCAAAATCAAAAGAAAACTCAGCTCTTATAGACAACTCAGTTAAATGTGCAGTAACCAAGAGATCTGCCTGCCCAAGAAGGCCATGGGATGGATCAGTTTCCAAGCATAAAAGGAGTTTCCTATAAAAGAATAAGTTCTGGGAGTGGGATGTAGCTCAATTGGTACCTTGCTTGCCTAACATGCATCAGGTCCTAGGTTTGATTCCTAACATCCCATAAACCTAGTGTGGTGGTCCATGCCCACAATCCCAGCGCTCAGGAGATGAAGGCAAGAGAACCAGAACTGCAAAATCTTATCCAGGTCCATAGCAAGTTTGAGGATTCTGGGATACCCAAGACCCTGTCCCAAGACATAGACACAAACAAACAGAAATGAATCAGTTCCCAGGCAACCAGTGTCCGGGTCCAAAGCTCCTTTTGCTTATTTGCTGCTGAGATTGACCCCTACTTTTGAACTGGGAAGCAAAGGAAAATGAAAGAGATGAGGGGCAACTAAGAGCACATCCTGCTGTTCAAGCTAGTGATTGTAGACTCCAATATAGATAAGGAAATGAGAAAAAAAACCCACAAACAAGCAAACAAACAAAAACCCAACCCACTGTGAAGGATGGCAGGTATGCATCATGTCCGAGGAGAAGCTATCCTGGAATCCTCTGCCTGAGCTTAGGGTCCTCACCATGAGCTCACAGTGCCCTTCCCTTCACCTGCCACAGCTTCTGTCTCATTGGTGACTGGCTAGCTCTCCATCCATCTTCAATGCAATCATGGCAACTTGATCATTTTTTTTCTAAACCTTTTTTTAAAAAGAATTTCATACCCGAGTACTGTATTTACATCATTTTTACCCAACCCTTTCCTCCCATGCCACCCCTTAAATACATGACCACTTCTTTAATTATTATTTTTGTTATACACACACATACACATACATGCTGAGTCCAGTTAGAGTTGCTCATATATAAATTTAGGGCTGACCACTTGGGACTTGATAACCTATCAGGGGCCTCATCACTGGAGAAACTGGTTCTCCCTTTCTGAGTGGCCACTCATTGCCTGTAGCTCTTCAGCTAAGAGTAGGGTGTAACATGAGGACCTGCTTGTTGGGGTTTCTGTCCTGCCCAATTCCCACAACCAGTAAATCATACAGAGGTCTACATATGTTATAAATTGATTGTCCCATTAGCTCAGGTTTCTTATTAACTCTTGTAACTTATATTAGCCCATTATTCTAACGTATGTTAGTCACATAGCTTGGTACCTTTTTCAATGGGTCAGGTCATATCTTCTTTCTTCGGTGTCTGGATAGGACTGGGGAGGAATGGGCTTCTTCCTTCCCAGAATTATCCTGTTCTCTTTGATCCACCTCTACTTCCTGTCTGGTTGTCCCGCCTATACTTCCTGCCTGGCTACTGACTAATCAGTGTTTATTTAAAACATAATTGACAGAATACAGAATTGTCCCACACCAGTAGGGCCTTGTCGTATTTCCCCCTTTGACTTGCTTCTGTCACCTTGTTGTGTCTTTCTGATCACTCTCCACTTTTTTCATTGAGGCAGAGTCTCTCAGTTGAACTCAGAGCTCACTGATCAGCCTGCTTCCCCCAGGGATCCCCTATTTTTGCCACCAAGTGCTGGGACTGCAGACTGACCATCTCACCTGCCCACTTTCTACATGGGTTGGGGGATCAGAGCTCCAGTGCACAGGCTTATGCAGCTGACACTTAACCCATCATCTCCCCAGCCCCAAGTCCCAACTGTTTAGCAAGTGAGATTTTATTATAAAAATGAGTATATAAGCTTAAACTGGAAAATGAAATTATTTATCAATATCGCTGTATGTATCATGGAAATAAAGTTTCTGAACTCACACAACAAAACAAGGATGTATCCTAAGGAATCAAATCTGAGGAAAGTATTCATCTCTCGCTTTAATCATGTTCTAAGATGTTACTAAACCTGAGGCCATTCTTATTTACACAGCAAGATAATCTCCTATTCTTCTGGAAAATTTCAAAACATGGCCAGCATGTTTTTTGATCAGCTCCACTTCCTGTGGTGGGGTTTAAACACCATGCCAACTCTCATTAACTGCTGACGTTTCCAGACCTCAGGATCACTTGATCATCTTGTAAAACAGATAGCCAGAACATCTTTGCTAACTGTCACATATGCTGATTTTTACAGAGAATTAAAAAAAAAAATCCACAACCCATCATAAATGGCTCTAAATCACAGCACACACAGTTATCAGCGGTATCCCTGGGGAAGCCTGGGAAATCCCTCTTGCCTCACGATGGCTCTAGTGATTACAATATTTCACCCTGGAAAAAGAGTGTTCCCTCTCCCCTCCCAGGTTCTGACTGTCCTTCTGGTATCTAAGTGATAAAAAGTGGGAAAGAATAGATCGAAAATACAATTTTCATTTATTCAAATTGATGATGAGCTTGGATGGAATTAAAAGTTAGTAATTTGTCCAGAATTAGCAGTCCTCCAACATTTCCAATCGTAAGATAAAATAACACAGCATACTAAAACCCCACTTGACTACAGTGAGATTCTTCGGGAATGCATGCAGTGCTTCAGGATCTTCTGCTAGAAGAGCAGCCATGTTGCAGAGCACCACCAGGGCTGGACCACAGAGCTGGCCTCATGCGGCTCACAAACCTCTTTTCAAAACTGCTTTTAAAGTAAATTCTTGGTATTTCATTTTGTTCTTTTAGCTTGCCATTTGACTCCACTTGAGGAAAAACCAAATTCTGTGCATTCAGATTTTGTTCGTGTTCTTCATCGTGGACTTATTTTCGCCCTATGTATGATGCGCCTAGCCCCGTTTTACAGATGTGTTAATAGGCACGGGACACAGCAGGATGGTATCTCCTTTGTAAAACAGCAGGAATAACCATTCATTTAAAAACGAAGTCCAACTGGCTTCCACTATTAGACACTCAGAGCACATCTGAGTCAAATCCTCTTCCTCAGAAGCCTTGTGTTACAGTTTCCATGGGAAAACTACAGAAATGCTCAAATGTGGGCATGTTATAATTAGAACCAAACGTGGGCTTTATGGGACCTGTCAGGATGTTTCTAGGAAGCCTGCTCAGTGTCGGCTTCCTGAGACATCCTTTTCCACAACTGTGACTCATTCCTGCTTCTCCTAACTCACCCCCACTTGTTCTGGGATGGATGGAGTCCCCCATGCTCCGGAAACGAATGATGATGCTGGTGTCCGGTCGTGAACAAAAGCACCCGCCTAAGTCTTGTGGAAGTGGGGCGAAGGATTTTGCATGACACATTTGAGGCCAGCAATATGGCGGGCGTGTATTTATCACACATGGAGAGGCTCATTTCTTTGGCAACCAAGCCGAGCCCACTCGCTAATCCCCTTAAGCCCTTCCATTCCAACTCCTTTCTTCCTTTCAGGAAAACACGGTACAAATTCTCTGCAAAACAATGAATCTGCTCCTCAGGGGAATGTACAAGTCAGAAAAGCTTTTAAGAAGAGAAAGAGCCAAGGCCTTTGCATAAGCAGGCCCAGCTGCAGAGCCTCCAGAGAGGAGGGTGGGAGACCGCTCCCTGCAGCCCTGGCCCAAACCTCCCAGCTACCGCCTGTCTCCGCTGTCTTCCCACAACCCCAAACAGGCCAGCCCACACCTCCGGGACTGCACCCCTGTCATTTTCAGGAAACGAGATGTTCAGAGTCCATCCTGGCATTTCTATGAACTCACAGAAATAATTCATTGTCTCACAGAACCGAAAGAGATGATCTAGTCACTTTTATTTTTAAAATGATAAAAATGCAGTCAGAACAGTTCCTCTGACCTACCCAGCCAGGCTCACTCAGCTCCGGGGGCAGAGGCAGACTAGGATCCGGATCTCGGTTCCCCTGTTCCATTGCCTTTTATCCTGAGCCTGTAAAAGGTAACCTCTGGGTAGATTTGCTGTGTTCTGCTGAACCCTCCTGTTATTGTTTCCCGCAACGTTCTTCCGGTTTTGTGATACGTCATGACCACACAGTTGAGCCAAAACTGATCCTAAAGATGCATGTCTAGTACTTGTTAAAACTAAGGACGCAAGGCCTTTCCTTGGAGGGTTCCTTAAATGAGTATTTTAAAAAAATTAATAATAAAAAAAAGAATCAGTTGTTTCCCAAATGAGTCTTCTGGTGCGGCCAGTTGGGGATTAACATCATAAAGCAACACTGGGAGACAAAAAGAATCTTTGATGGGCAGGGTACCCCAACAAGAATAGAAGAGACATGCTGGGTACCAAGAATTTTGCCTCCTAGCTGCTTTTTTTTTAAGTGGGTTAACCACCAGACCACACTTCCTCTCTCTGAGAGGAAAGGAATTAAAATCAAAGGTTTACCACTGATTCATGCTGCCTGCTCACTCTGCTTATTGCGACACGCTGTGACCCTCTGCACTAGGGCTTGGAAACAGATGTGGGGAGTGAGCAGCCTGAAGGTCTGCGGGGTGGGGGAGGCGAGAAGGCAGCTGGCCAGGGGAAGAACTTCCTCTGCTGCTCAATTTTCAGCAGGAATGGAAGTTAGTCTAAATTGTTACCATGCAGATCTGGAATCTTTTTTTTTGCAATTGCCTGGCTCCTATTCCAGGCTTGCTTGCTTGCTCATTCTGTAGCAAGAAACCTGAAAACTTGGTAATGCAGGCTCCTGGCCTGACTTTTGCCTCTGCCCTTCTCTGAATGCATATTATGAAGTGGCAGGTTTAGCCCTTGGCCCTCCCCTCGTGCACACATTAAAGGAAGAACGGAAATGCTAAGCTGCTTGACCAAGGTTCCACTGGTTTCAGTACTGCAGTTGTTTCACTAAAAGTGCAATCAAGCACTTTTAATCCACCACACTTGCCAGGTTTCTTTTAATATATTCTCATCATTAGGCAGCTGAAAAAAAATGTTTGGGCTTAGTTTTTCCCTTTTAATGAGTGTTTGATGTGCTCTTAGATGTGTGGCTTACTATGTCAAGGTTTATCAGAAATATGAAGCTTTCGAATGTCGTTGATTATAGAAATGTTTTTTGTGATTATTTGGCACAGCCAGAGGCTCTTTGAGGGTGGAACTGAGATTGCAGCCTTGATTTTCACTGCACATTGCAAATGTGGTTGTGCTTAGCTGCCACAGGATGTAGCCACTGGATTCTAGGTCCATAGAAATAGAGGGCTGCCAGACTTAGCAAATTAAACAGGACAACCACGTAAATGTGAATTGCAGACTTTACCAATGATAATATAACTGTCTCATGTAATACTTGAGACCCATATAAAAAGCATTCATTGCTGATCTCAAGTTCAAACCCACCAACCCCAGTAAGGTCCTTCCCATTGGCACCAGGATCTCCAAAATTCTTAACAAAGATTAGTACAACACAATCGCTTCTGTCCACAAGTTTCAGCATGGCTGCGGGGAGGAAGTGGTCTATCATACAACAATCCTCTGACTCTGGAATAAGTGCTTTCCCAGAAGGTACAAGGATGTGTAGGATCCAGAGGCAATGAGAAAACAAACAAGGCCCCCATGGCCAGGAAGGGTTCCCATAGTCACTCACGTTTGAGATTAAGTTTTAAGGAATAAGAAGTTCTTTATATAGAAAGCAAAGATCTAAAAGAATATGATTAGTCCAGCCTGGCTGCAGTACCCAACTAGGAGGCAGGGTATGTGGCCGTGAACAGGTGAGGCTTAAGGGAGTAGCTGGTAAAAGTCATTTTCTTCTACCTTTTTGGTAATGGTGGGCTATAGAATAGACATGGATTGATGAAAATGTATGGTTAGCTAACCAAAGTTATCAAAATGAAAAGAATGAGGACAAACAATGTTAGTATTAAGATTGAGAGTCATGACATTGCCACACACCCGACAGTTATTTTAAAAAGGAAATTGGTAAATACTGCAATAACTTTATGCCAATAAGTTTGGTCACATGGAAGAACCAGACTTATTTCTTGAAACACATGTACAATTAAATCTTACTAAATAAAAGTAGGCAAGAAGAATAGTCTTCTATGCATTAACGCACTGACATTTGTAGGTAAAGCATTTTCACTAAGGAAACCTTGAGCCAAGATAACCTTACTGGGGAATTCTACCATATACAAAGGGGGGGGGGATACTGATTCTCAACAGAAAATTGAAGAGGGAATACTTTCTTATTCATCCTATGAGGCCAACATTGTCCGATGCTGACATGACATGAGGGATAAGGACAGAAAGAAAGACCTTGCAACTGTGTCTCCTGGAGATTGTTTCAAAATTCTCAAGGACTTACGTCATCTTCCTAAATTTAAAGCTGTGTTATATTGACGTAGCAATGCACAAACATGTATCAGCACAGGTATGAACACGTGCTTTTGATTAAAAAAAAGGCACTCCAGTGAAGAGATTGTTTTCTGAAAACAGTTGGAGCCCCCGTGTTTTAACACATGAAAATGAAATCACATCAGTCAGTACATCCAACTGTATAAAGATTCACTAATGTAAAATATAACATAATAAAACCTTTTGTTTTGGGGTTTGGTTTTTTGTTTTTGTTTTTGAGATAGAATCACATGTACCCAGGCTTGGCCTCAAACTTCCTATGTAACTGAGACTGGCCTTGAACTCCTGATCTTCCTATCTCTGCCTCCCAAGTGTTAGGGCTTTTTTTCTCTCCATGTAATTTTTATATTACATCCCAACAGCAATTTCCCCTCCCTTCTCTCCTCCCAGTCTCTCCCCTGTACCTTCCCTCTCCTGCAGTCCACAGTCCCTCTATCTCACCTCAGAGAAGAGCTGGCCTCCCAAGGAAATCAACAAAACAAGGCATAACATGTTACAACAGGATCAGGTATACACCATCAGAAGGCTGGACGACACAACCCAGTGGGAGGAAAAGGGTCCCACAAATAGGCAAAAGAGTCAGAGACAGGCCCTGCTTCCACAGTTAAGCATCCCACAAGAACACCAAGCTTCTTGGCCATAACATATATCCAGAGGATCTAGGTCAGACCTCTGCAGGCTCCCTGATCTCTCCAAGCCCCGAGATGTCCCTGTCAGTTGATTCTGTGGGCCATGTTCTTATGGTGTACCTGGCCCCTCTGGTTCCTCTGATCATTCCTCCCCCTCCTCTGAAGAACTCTTCACCTGTTCCCATCAGTTGCTGGATGAAGTCTCTCTGGTCTCTTTGATGAGGATTCTGCTAGGCTACCTGGTCCCAGAACACCCTTGAGGCAGGGCATACTGTAGTTTGAAGGTTTTGTGGTATGCCAATCCCTCTACTTGAGGCCTTCCCTGGTTGCAGAAGATGGCTGCTTCAGGCTTCATGTCCCCTATTATTAGGAGTCTTTTCTAGAGCTACTCTCATAGACTCCATGGAGTTCCTTCCCACTGCACTAGGTTTCTACCTTGTCCCTGAAATACTTCTTCAGTCACTTCTCCCAGTGTTTGCCCCTCTCCCCACCTGATACCTCCTATTCCCAACCCCATCTGCCCCAGCCAACCCACAAAATCTATTCTATTTCCCTTCCTCAGGGAAATCCATGTGTCTCCCCTTAAGCCCTCCTTGTCATTTAGCCCCTCTAGGCCTGTGGACCTAGCATGATTATCTTTTACTTTACAGCTAATATCTACTTATGAGTGAGGACACACCATGTTTGTCTTTCTGTGTCTGGGTTACCTCACTCAGGGTAAGTTTTTTCTAGTTCCATCCATTTGCCTGCAAATTTCATGATGCCATTATTTTTAACAGCTTAGTAATACTCCATTGTGTAAATGTACCACATTTTTTTTTATCCATTCTTCAGTTGAGGGATATCTAGGTTGTTTCCAGTTTCTGGCTATTACAAATAAAGCTGCTGTGAAATAATAGAGCAATTGTCCTTGTGGTATGAAGTGAAAATCCTTTGGATATATGTCCAAAAATGGTATAGCTAAGTCTTGAGCTAATCAACTCTCAATTTTCTGAGAAACTGCCATATTGATTTCTAAAGTGGCTGTACAAGTTTGAACTCCCACCACCGATGGAAGAGTGTTCCCCTTACTCCACATCCTTGCCAGCATGAGCTGTCACTTGTGTTTTGATCTTAACCATTCTGACAAGTATAAGATGGAATCTCAGAGTCTCTTTGATTTATGTTTCCCTGATGGCTCGGGATATTGAACGTTTCTTTGAATGCTTCTCAACCGTTTGATTTCTCTATTAAGAATTCTGTTTTCTCCATCTATGGTGATTGAAAATTTTGCTGGGTATAGTAGTCTGGGCTGGCATCTGCTTAAAGACCTTCTGGCTTCTAGAGTCTCCATTGAGAAGTTGAGCTTTAATTCTAATAGGTCTGGCTTTATATGTTACTTGACCTTTCTCTCTAGCAGCTTTTAATATATTTTCTTTGCTCTGTATGTTTACGGTTTTGATTATTGTGTGGTGTAGGGACTTTTTTTCTGGATCAATCTATTCGGTAATCTGTAAGCTTTTAATATCATTTTTAATTGCTAGTTTGTTCCCTCTGCTTCTTTTTTAAAATTTATTTAAATTGCCTTTTATATCTTTATTTTTTGAATATATATTTATTTATTATGTATACAATCTTCTGTCTGTGTGTATGCCTGAAGCCCAGAAGAGAGCACCAGATGCCATTACAGATGGTTGTGAGCCATCATGTGGTTGCTGGGAATTGAACTCAGGACCTTTGTAAAAGCAGGCAATGCTCTTAACCTCTGAGCCATCTCTCCAGCCCCTTTTATATCTTTATAGGCATGTCCTTCTTTAGGTTGGGATTTTTTTCTATGATTTTATTAAATATATTTTCTGTGTTTCTGAGCTGTAATTCTTCTCCTTCTTATATTCTTATTATTCTTAGGTTTGGTCTTTTCTTGGTGTCTCAGATTTCCTGGATATTTTGCACTAGAAATTTTTTAGATTTAACATTTTCTTTGACAGATTAATCTATTTCTTCTTTCATAGCTTCAATACCTGAGATATCTTTTATTCTGTTGGTGTAGTTTGTGTCTATAGTTCCTGTTTGCTTACCTAGATTTTCCATTTCTAGAATTCCCTTAGTTTGTGTTTATTTATTGTTTTTATTACCATTTTCAAGTCTCAAGCACTTTTCTTCACCTGTTTGTTTGTTTTCCTGATTTCCTAGGCATATTCTTTAAGAGACATTGATTTCTTTCTTCCAAGTTTTTGTTTCTCTTTTCTTCAATTTAAGGAATTTTTCATTTCCTCTTTGAGGACCTCTATTATCTTTATAAAGTTGGTTTTAAGGTCGTTTTCTTTTGTTTCAGCTGCATTAGAATATTCATGCCTTGCTGTCACAGGATAGCTAAGCTCTGGTCGTGCCATATTGCCATAGCTGTTGTTCATTGTGTTCTTACACTGGTATTTAGGCATTCCGGTTTAGAATGAATGTAGATCTAAATGCTGATTTTGTCTTTGCTGGATGGGTGTGTTGTTCCTGGGTTTCTGTTTCCTCTTTGGTATTCTGGTCTTTGTGTCCCAGATTTCTAGAGGCTGGTTTGACCTACTCTGACCTAGTAGGGAGTCTTTGTCCGAGTTGGGAGCTGAACTTCTGGCAGCTAGCTTGGCCTTCGGTGCAGCAGAAGGTCTCTGCCCGAGTTGAGTGGTGGGATACAGGGATGAGGAGGGGGTGGGGGTTGGGGGCACTGAATGAGTGGAGGAGGTTCACTGGTGGGCTGCCTATCTGTGGTCTCTGGTCCAACTGGAGTCTCTGCCTGAGTTCACCTGCTTTTCTGGCTTGCTTGCCCTGGCCCTTGTTCTTCAAACTGCTGAGCCCTGTGCCTATTCTTCTAACTGGAGTAGACCGCTTCTGGGCAGTGAAGTCTGCTTGAGCTGGGGACAGAGGCCCAGCAGTGCAGTGGGCAGTGAGGTGGGGGAAAGGCAGTGGAATAGGTCTTTGGGATCTAAATCTAGGGAATGGGGCCTTGCAGCTGGTAGGCTGGTCACTCATCTTTTCTTCTGACCCCAAGTGCTGGGGTTACAGGAGTATGCTACCTGGTTGTACAGTTTTCTATGAGAAAAAGTGGAAGAATGTTTTTTGGCCTTGAGCTGGGTTAAGATTCCTTAGGTAAAAAATGGAAGAGCAATGCATAAAATGGAAAAAAAATGGCCTAATAAAAATGAAGAACTTTGGTCTTTGGAGGGCATTGTTAAAAGGGTAGAAAAAAGAGTCACTAATTTGAAATGAAATATGTGTAATCACATATCTGAGGGATAAATACCTGTGTCCAGAATATATAAAGAGCCCTCAAAACTTTAAGAGGACCATGAACAGCCCAATTTCATAACTTGGCAAAAGATTCCATCAGACTTCACCAAAGAAGATGCAGATGGGTGTTAAGCATGGGAAAGATCATTACTCATCAACAGATGGAAACATCAAAACAGCAGTCACCAGGAAACCCAATCAATCACAGCAGAATCACATACTGCCACATGGCAACTGGAATGGCTAAGGTCTGAAAAGAGTAGCCACCCCAAGGGCTGATCAGGCTATAACCCACCTGCAACTCTAACTCTCACGTGGGGACAGAAAGTGAAGAAGACACTCAGCTATGCAAGGAAGACGGAGGGGAGCTCATGTAAAGACCTAAGTTCAATCACTACTACCAAAAATGTGGCAAACGCATATCTACTATGTGCCCCAGCCATTCCAGCTAAGGTATCTAACCAGGCAAACTGCCTCTATGAAAGCTTCCACACCAGTTTTCAGAACAACTCTATTGCAATAGCCAAAAGATGAAATAATTCGATGCTCAGTGTTAGATGAATGAACAAGCTTCTTTGTAACATCGAATAGACAGGACTTCCTTGCCTCCAGCTGTGGAACCCAGCACTGCTCCCAAAGCCTCTAGGGTCACATTGGTATTGGTCACTCTCCAGAGTCTAGAACTGCTCATTAGTGAGACTGAGTAATTCAGAGAACAGGCCCATGACAGCCGCGCACCCAAAGCTGCTGAGATGTGTGGGAGTCGTGTTTTCCCAGAGACCCCATCTGCCTTGCAGCCTTCACAACTTCCTACTGGTTTCTTTTTCCTCCAGCATGTTTGTACATCATGCCTGTGTTCTTTTTAATTCTCCTAATTGCAGTGACTCAGTTTGTTTTTCTGTTGCCCACATCCTTTCCCCACAAACTGAGCAGACTAAAAATGTGGTACAGTGGGAAGAAAACCCAGGCTCTAGTTCTGGGTTTTGATTTCAGCTTCCTATGCGACTCCAGGGGACTCACTCAAGTTCTGCTTTCCTCGCATTCAAGGGGCTGAGGCAGGAGAATAGCAAGCTGATGCTAACCTGGACGATGAAGCAAGATCCTGTCTTCAAACGCAGAAACATTAAAGAAATCAACGGCTTAGGTTAACTCATTTCTAAAGTATATAGATTTATTATTGTTGATAAGGTGGATTATTTGTAATATACATAAGATATTTAGTAAGTATATGTATGTAAAGCATATTAGAAAATTGCAGCTATTATTAAAGCTACAATGAAATTAGGAGATTTGAATATTTTTTATTTACTTACTATTTGATGTGGGAAGTCCTTCTGTATATGTGTTGCTTTTATTAGTTAATGAATAAAGAAACTGCTTTCAGCCTATAGCAGGGCAGAACAGAGCTAGGCGGGAAAACTAAACTGAATGCTGGAAGAAAGAAGGCCGAGTCAGGAGATGCCATGTAGCCTCCAGAGGGGAAGGATGCACACTACCAGTTGGAACCTTGCCAGTAGGCCACGAACCTCGTGGTAAAATATGAAATAATAAAATTGGGTTAATTTTAGATGTAAGAGCTAGCTAACAATATGCTTAAGGTATTGGCCAAGCAGTGATTTAAATAATAATAGTTTCTGAGTGATTATTTTGGGACTTAGCAGCCAGGAAATGAACAAGCGGCCTCCTGCTACAACTATTTGTGTGTGTGTGTGTGTGTGTGTGTGTGTGCTCATCATGTGCATGTCCTACAGCATGTGAAGGTCAGAAAACAACTCAAGGGAGTTGGTTTTTTTCTCCTTCCACCATAGGAGTTCTGGGGACCACACCCAGGACATCAGGCTTGGCGACAAGCACCTTTCCTGGTTGAACCATCTTATTGGCCCAGATATTTTAACTCACTTAATGTTAAGTAAAAAACTAAGCTGACTTAGGTAGGATGATATCATAAAACAGGGAAGATACTTTATTATTGGATATCATTATATATTAATACGTTTCCATCTTTTGTCCAGTGTTTCACAAGGGGACTTCATTTTTCAGCCTTCTGCACGTTGAATTAGTCCTATGCTTGATTCTGGCAAGCAAAATGGGAGCACAGGTCAGGTCCCATCCTGGAAAAGCTGCCATTGTCCTGCAGTTCTATTCTTGGGTCATGTACAAAGAGTTTGGAAGCATGAATCCTTAGGTGGGTGAATGTGTCCATCATCCCGAGCTGGTCATGTGTGACTAAGAAACAGTAGGCATCTGTGGTGCTCACAGAGCTGTCCCTGTTGATCGCTGTAGTATAGCTTATTCTATCGCAAATAAGGGTCCACCTAGCTCTAAAACTTCCTTCATTTGTTCCACTCGCCTTTAGTCTTAACCAATACCTTTTCTGGTTCTCTGATTACAGATATATGCCTTCAGAACTAATTTGCTTGTACTTTCCCTTCCAACTGCCCTGTTTTTAGTAGCAACATTTGTTTTAATGATGGCTACAGTTCTGGGTAACTTCATAGAACTGCTCTCACATCCGAAGAGGATGTGTGTTTTCCCTGTTTGTGGTATCATTCTGCACAGTTTCAGGTGGCCACCAGCTCTTGTAAGACACTCCATCATAGAAATGATGCTTTTGGCAGAATTTTCTTGACTACTAATACCCCCACTTCCAAGAGTTTCTGAGCCTGTTACCCTGGCTGGAATTGTCACTCTTACTATCTTGTGTCTAATAGCCAGCTCCTGTCAAGTCCCAGGTCTACAAAGCAGGTGCTTTGTTTGAAGTTACACATGGAAACCAACCCAGTCTGTAGCTCCAAGCAGCCAGAAGAATGTAAATGCCTGTGTGTTGCTCATACACATCTGACCGTACAACCCAGCTACACAATAAAGATCACCATTCTCATCTTTTCAAAAGCAGTTATATTTGGCAACCTTATGTTGGTTTGAGTTTCTGCTCTTATTGTTAAATGGTCACAGACATCAAAAGAAATATTTTTTTCAAGAATTTGAAATGAAGGCCTGGGTATAGTCACAGTCTTCTAGTTCAAAACACTGTCATTGCTCTGATTTATTTAGACAATCTGTCTTTGCTTCTTCTCCAAAGGATATTAACTTTTGGTTCACTGTGTGCCTCTAGAGCTTGGTGAGTGTATTAAGTACTCTCCAGGAAATGGAGCTAAGACAGGCTTATGCGATGTAAGCTGGTAGACGCTTTTTATGACATGTTCTTGTATTAGTTACTGTTGTTAAACACCATAACCAAAGCAAAGGAAGCATTTAATTGGATTAATGGTTCAAGGATGGGCATCATAATGGCAAGGAAGGCATGGCAGCAGGTGACTGGAGCGGGAAGCTGCTGATCACATTTTAATTGCACATAGGAAACAGAAAGAATAAACAGGAAGTGGGCATGGCTATAAGTCCTCAAAGCCTGCCCCCAGTGATTCACTTCCTCCAACAAGGATGAACCTTCTAAAGGTTCCACAACTTCCCCAAACTTGGGACCAAGTGTTCAAACACATGTGTGTGTGGAATGTTCCTCATTCAAATTATCACAGTTCTCCTTACGCAGGATAGTGTTCTCTTGAGACTACTATAGTTCTCTTAATGCTAAAAGAAGCCTATGCCCATTAGCAATCACTGCCCATGACCCCTGAACTCACCTGACTATACAGCTCCTAGTTGGTGCTATTCATTAATACTTGCCCATTTGGGACACGATGTGGTATTTGTAGTTGCTTATTTTCACTTCACAGATGTCTTTTTGGCTTCATCAGGCTAGAACATGTAATCAACACTTACTAGTTTTCAATTGATAGTTATTGTTCTATTGTATGGGATGTCCATTGTTTATCCATTCATCTATCATTGAACGTTTGGGTTATTTCTACCTTCTGGTAGCTATGGACCATGATGCTATAAGTACCCATGTGCAGGCCCACATTTTCATTTTTCTTGGGCATATAAGTAGTAGAATTATTGGGGGATGTGATGGCTTATTACCTTGTGAGGGATTACTAAACTGGTTTCCAAGGCAACACCGCTTTACCAGCAATGCAATATTTGTTATTATTCCTTCCTATAGGCATCCTAGGGGGTATGAAGAAGTATCTCACAAGAGTTCTGTCTTCACTTCTCTGATGTACACACTGGTCATTTGTATCTCTTCTTTGGATAAGTAGCTACTCAGATCCTTTGTTCATCGTAGTTTATTTTCCTTATTATTGAGCTATAAAAGCACTTTACATATTTTGGACAGTTGCCCTTTGTCAGAATGATTTTCTAGGTTTCCTCCTTGCCATAGATTTTCTTCTCCTTTCCCTGGTGGCGTCCTCTGAAGCACAAAACGACATATTTCTCTGAGGTCTTTTTACCTACCACTTTCCTTTTGTACTTGTGCTTTTGGTTTCCAATCTAAGAAACGACCGCCTGACCCAACCTCATATCATTTTATACTCATTATTTTATAGTTTCATGTTTTACATTTAGTTCCTAGGCTGGAAAGGAGGTGGTAGAAGTATCTCTATTTGTAGCCTACGCAATCTTGCACATAGAAAATTCTATGCATTTAATATATTTACTCTGTTCTCTGTCATCATCGGGGCAGAACAGAACTCCCTGACTTCCTTACCAAGGACATATCATGATGGCAGGGGTGGGGAGATACTTTACCCTAGAAAACCAACAGACGCTGCTTCATTCATATGGCCAAAGCAAGTACTAGCAATGAAAAGTCAATGGATGGACATCCTTGTCAAGAGCAATGAAAGCAAGGCTTTTACCTCTTTCGCCTTCCTCCTGTCTACTTCTAAGACTCACAGGACAAGTCCCAGTAGAGCTACACCTTATAGAGTGTATGTGCAGTCATCTTCAAGATTGTTATGTGTGCCATAAACAAGGAAAGTCTGAGAACGTGTCACATCAAGAAGAGCCAAAGAAGACACCGCGATCAAGCAAAACATGGAATCCCAGGCTCGGGTACCTAAGAATCCCTTGTAATCTAGATTTTTCTGTAAATCTGAAACTTTCCATAAATGTTTATTATATATTTTAGGAAACCTCACCAGAGGGACTAAGCAGGCCTTTGAGTGTAGTCAAAGAGAACCTTACTTCTCAGGAGAGGACATGCCTCAGAATTCAACCCAAAGTTATCAAGTCTGGTTCAGGGCATTGAAGAAGCAAGGCGTTTCAACCCATCTACAACTAAACAAATAAAACTACAAAAGAAAAATAAAACTCCTTAGAGTAGAAATATGATATTTATACAGATATATGTATATCAAGTAGAACATATAGACACGCACACACATGCACACGCACACACACACACACACACACACACACACACACAGACGTAGGCAAGAAAGAACGCCTGAAAGCAAAAAGAACTGGACTGAAGAGGTACTTCTCTGGCAGAATCTAGCACAGTGTTTTTGAAGTGCCCGCGGAAGAGGGCATCGATGACCCTCTTGTTGCCGCACAACCGCACTGGCTCCTTTCCCCATATGGAAAGAGGAGTCAACATGTTTATGTGATAAAAGCCCTGCATTCGAGCTTGCCATGACAATGTACTTTTGGCAAATGTACTGTATGGGTTAGATAAGGTGGACCGCTAATCCAAGTAAGGCCCAAAAGAAGTTTCCTTTCCTTCCAAACGAGCAAGGAAAGTGTTCGAGGTCTGCAGGTCGTTTTCCTCCCCAAGCCCATGCGGGGTCTCAGGCAACAGGCCCTGGCGTCCTCTAGACTCTCACTGTCGGCTACAACCATCTAAGCAAAGGCGCTGCGCAATGCAGGGGAAGGCAGACCCTCTTCACAGAAACCCCGAAGTGACACGTGCCACTCTCACAGAAGCGCCTGACAAGAACCAACCACAGAATCTCAGCTGATCATAGATGGGAACATAGACTCTAGCACCCTGCTTGGGG